>PRKT01000603.1:222368-246636 GCA_003671525.1 Saccostrea glomerata | reverse complement strand
TTATCATTATAATCATCATAATAATGCACGCACAATATCGTATGCAGTTAATTCATACATGTATAATGTATGTCCTCGTGTTTATTTTCTATTTACAAACTTACACTGTATACGCACAAAAAACAAAAACAAAATGAATAAATGAAAGATATATCGTTCATTCAGAATTTTAAGATTAAATCGTGATCAAAAAATTGGAATAATGGACTTCAAGCTAAAAAATTATGTTCCATTGACTTTCTTGATGAATCGTTTTCTTGGAAAAACTAGCAAAATCAATGACCAACAAAACTTCCAGTAAAGACAAATAATTCCTAAATTCAGCGAAATTTAAACTCTCTCCACATTTTAAGAATAGCTCACAAAGGAAACAGAAGAGTAAACTATAGCTTTTTTCAGTTCAAAATTTATTCTTCTTTTACACTGTATCGGGAATTCAACGTTCAAAATCCGATCATCCAAACTAAGATATCATTAATTACAGTATCATTATAGAATGAATCAAGAATCTGAGTAAAACGCTCTCATCTTAAGTAATTACGTGATCTGTATAAAATCTGTGCAAATAAGCTCCTGATGAAGGCGGATTCACAGCTAATTAATAAATCATAAAATGTTAAAATTCTCGTATATGTAACACAGCTGAAATATTCTATTAGTTCGAGTCAAGTGATTTCAGGTAAAAGTTGATGGGTGCCACTTTGAAACATCATTTATTGTTTAAGGTTTATCAGTAATCAAACGCAGGAATCGGATAAATGTAATTTCTGTTAAAATATTAATTATAGTAATTATACAATGTGAATGAAAAAATTATACATTAATTATAGAGACCGACTCTAATTTTTAATTACTGCTGAAGATTTTTTCAGCTGTAAGTTTATGTAAATTAAAAAAAAAATTACATGTACATTTTGTCTTTTTGAGAAATTGAAACTTTTTGTTACATTTTTGTTAAAGACCATGTTTTGATTCCTCGACACCAAAATGTTAGCTCGGATCTGGAATTATTGATAGTGCAAATCACAGACTTTCAAACCCACACGATTTACTAAATGAAATGCAGCTAAAACAAACTGTTTTTTTCTTTTAACTTCAATTTACCAACAAAGAAATTGACGCGGTCATTTAAGTGACGCTGTCATTTAAGTAATATTCTTAAACACAAAAGTGTCCTGTCTTCTATTCCACCTTAATTTAATTTAAAAATCTTTATACACTTGTAGTTGCTATAAAATTATAATATATAATGTATGTGGAATGTTGCTTCCAAACTTTTTGATTACAAGAAAACTTTTTAGGGCCTGGATTTTGATTATCTGAAACATAATCCTCCATCGTATTCATATTTCACCCAAAAACTACAGTGCTGCTGGACACATTAATACTGATGACCTAATGTATTAAAAATGAGGACCTTAGATCACTGATATTTGTAAGGGGTCTTAAATATAGGGAACCCTCATTTTTCTGAAAATAGCGTCGAAATTTCATTAATATCGTGGATTCTGTTGAAGCTTATGCTAGATATCAATATCTATGTTATTTATGGAGACCAGGTCTTCCAACAATCTGTTGAAATCCCCATGGGTACCAATTTTACTCCGTCATTGAGCAGACTTTTTTTGAATTAATATAAATTTGTATTTGTCCAAAATCTTATACGTGAAAAGAAGAAAACACTTGATGTGGCCTTCATCTCGATATTAAGATGTATCGACGACGTATTGTCAATTAACAATAGTCACTGCATATTTTTTTCACATGCATGCGGAGTTTATAACTCTCAAGTAAGTCGATACGCAAGAGGATGCTTAACGTATGTGCAATTTCTAAAAAGACGTAAATTATTGACAAAAACGTTGATAGAACAAGAATATCTGTAGTCTCGTTTATAGTCATCATTTCGGTAGTTCCACGGTCGATTCTATACCTTTCAGCGAATATAATATATCATTGAGTCAAATGCTGACTGGCGTTTTTAATACTTATTTTTACGTCATTATAAATTATCTATACACTGTATTGTCGACGGAATTTTCTATTTTTTTCTTATAAATGACAAGGAGATGTCACTCCTCCATGAAACCTAGTCCCATCTCCAATGTTATAGAGGTCCATGTTTCCTCTGCTCCTATTTTCTATTGTTAAAATGGATTTTGAACTTGACAACTGTCCGTTATCTTCATATATTTCATTTACAACTTCAAGCAATGCACATATGCAAAGCTTATATAAATGACGCGAAATTTTATTCTAGACAGGTTGATATTTATCTTCCATGGTAATGTTATGATATCTTTGTAGTTAACAGATATTAAAAATATACCTATAAATAATATCTATATGCTATAGAATTTCATTCATATAACAATGGAATCTTGATAACTGAAGATCATAAAAATATAAGAATTTGACAACATAGTAAACTGTATGACGTGTACCCGGAAGATTAATTGAGTATTTGTGGTCTTCAAGACACATTGGAAAATATGTATACTGGTATCACACTACAGAGGCGTCAACCTTCACTGATGACGGGCTTCGAATTAAGTCCTTTATTCAGCACTCAGGACCATTGAGCCATGGACCTGATGAGAGTCTGTATCGTTCAAATAATTACTGTTACAACGTACTTAAACGCTTACAATACATACTTTATTCTTCAAATACAGAGCTGCTTTGAAAACTGAGTGGATGAGAATTACATTTTGACATATATCTTGCATACTACAAAGACGTCAATGAAAAGGGTAATATTGGGTTTTCTAAATTTTATCAATACATGACAATTATACTTCTTATTCAAGCACATAAAAACAATCATAATAGACTGACTCTGTAAGTAAAGCGACATAATGTGTTTTAAATTGAAAAAAAAAAATAGAAGTCCTTGCATTGAGGTCAACTTGATAATTTTTTTTTCATTTTTATAGCGTAAAATAACAATTTAGATAAACCTTATTTGAACATTGCTTTTTTAGTCTGTTAATGGCGTCATGTGTACAACTATACATACATTTACAAGCTTCCCTTATAGATAGTTTTCAATAGACCACAATTTAGCGATATTTATTTCCTGCTGACCGCCATATTAGAGGTCCAAATACTCATATTCCTTCATTGTTCAACCAATTGTTAATTTTTATACATGTATTTGCTATTTTGAATTAGCAAATCAGTATTTTTTCTGAGAAATATAAATTTTTGGAAGCTTCATCTACCTAAAAAAAACATTTATTAAAGATATTCCAACAAATATTTTTGCTACATTCTCTAAAACTTGTTAAGACAAGGAGTGACAATCACTGAGTTCACCTCCAATATGGCGGCCAACGGAAAGTTACTCTTGCTTTATTCAGATCTATCAAAAACTACAGGGTTAAAATTGATGTTCATAGGGTATGTAGGTCAACATTCTTTTCTCTTTCATGTTTAATTATAATTATTTTGGAATTTATTTTTATTGATTATTTCTTATCATGCACAAAGAAAAACAATCTTCTTTGAAAATCGACACCTGTCTGAATTTAACCAAATGCTTTCTATTTTATATAAACGGGTTGGTCACGTGATCAAATCCCATAAAGCCCGAAGGGCTTTATGGAAGATTTGATCATGTGCCAACCCGTTTTACATCTCAATAAAACTCAAAAAATGATACCTTATTACTTATATTTACATTTGTGACTTATTCATACTTTATATTTGCCTGATTGTTACTTTTACGTGAGAAATGTGTTATTTTTCAAACCCAACGGCATGTATGTAATCCACTTAACGCGCGTCGACCCTTTATGACGTCACACAGAGATTACGTCGAGCGTTTATCCAAACGCACATCTATGACCTCTTGACCCCGTACCTGTATTTATACAGTTATAAAAACGCTTGCTTTCAGTAGTGTTATATAAAGGAAAACATTTGCAAATGTAAATATATGCGTTTAAAAAAGAATGCTGCAGAATCTATTATCTTTAAACGTGCTTCATCTGACATGCATGAAGTTAACTGCTGACATTTGTTGTACACCCTACCACCCATTCCCACCCCCAACCCCCAAAGAAAAAATATACTATTGACCCCGCCCCAACTTAACTGAAATGCATTCTAGATAATTTCAACATGTTACAGCCAATAAAAATCGCATCTTTTTCTTTAATACGATTAAGAAAATAAATAAATCTTCTATTCCAGATCCTTCATTACATATTTCTCTATGTCTAATAGTAAAACCCCTTTCAAATGCACATACAGTGTATTGACAAATATAATTATTCAGTCAGTTTAGAATTTTATTCCAGAAGTACATGTGTATAATGTGTTTTTGCCATGCTTTCAGGTGCACTAGAAACTGGAAAATTTCATGAAGCTTGCAATTTCAAAGCAACATTGGATGTATTTTTGGGACGTTAAAGGACGATCTGGACACAGAAGAATAGAAACTCAGCATTGCATATGCCAAGTACACTGTAGATCAAAAACAGTTTTCAAAGACTTACTACATGTAGTTACAAGATAAATTTAAATATAAACGTTGGGATAACTTGCTTGTTCATCAGTTATTCATTCTGATGATCAACATTTAGCAGCAAAAATAAGAAGATTTACATATTACTTTTTATAAATCATCAATGTACCATTTTAATTTTCAAGGACTTGGTTCAAGAAGTAAACCTTGTAGAATAATTAGAAAGCAATAATCCAGTCGAACATTATTATTTAATTATGCAGTTCTAAATCATTAATTTAAGAAAAATATCATGTATTAAACAACTGATTAAATTATAAATCAATTTGTTATATACCATTTTTAAATGTGAAAGTAAAACCTTCAAGAAAAAATAGAAAGAAAATACCAGTTAAAATAACAAACACGTAGCAAAGAGGGGGGTGGGTGGTCATGAAGGCCAGTCTCCTTTTTTTTTAAGACAAAACGTTCTTAATTTTGAAGATGATCATTGAAAATTCGGTCCTCCTCCCCACTTTATATTGCAATATAGCCAAAAAAGGGATAATTAGTAGTGTATGATTAAATTTTGGTATTGAAAGAAATTGATTTGTTACCCACCTCCCTCTTTAAACGAAATCGGATTGTAGAGTTTAAAGAATGTTCCTTTTTTCAATTTATGATTTAGTTTTGCAGTTACGATGATTTTATTTTTCTGGCTGCCCCAAACCCCATTTCCAGAAAACGATGCTACGTCTCTATATTAATGTTTATTAATGCATAATTTAAACATAATTTTAGCGATATGTAGTCAATAATTATATAAAATAGATAAATTTATCATATAAGTTAACATATTTCAAGATATAACTGTTAAAAAAAGACATTATTGAAAAAAAGATAAAGTATCGGAGACATTTTCAAAACATCTAAATATATAACATGAATTACTCTAAATATGATAACACACATGTAATAGGATAGTGAATACATTCATAAAAAGTATACCATCCTCTGAAAGCCATTGCGGCATAAAATATTAACAGTCTAATTATACATGAATTAGCTATAGTATAGGTGGAATTATTATTGAAGATTTTCTTTGGCTTTAGTATAGAGTGTTCTGAGATCGCTGATATATTGAATATTGCTAACAAATTATTCAATATTTGACTGTTCGTGTTAGAGTTCTCGTTCTTGACATTAAAAATCGCTCGAATATTTCTCGCTAAAAGGAATCATTAGTTATTTTAGTAATTTGCGCTAAGATTCTTGTTATACTATTTTTTTTTTTCTAAAATTCCTTTTATTTACCTAAAGAAAATAAGTAGTTGATGTTGAATTTATGATTATTTCAAAAGACATTATTTATTCAATATTTATCTACTGGCATATAAAAAAATTGATTAGCTAAACAAAAATGACAATCGATTTCCTCTTACTGTAGATCAACGTAAACAAACTTTAAACTAATGTTAATATAGTGTTCAACAATAGAGGATATTTCAAAATACAAAGTATATAAAGTTGAACATCTATGGAACAGGTGTAGTATAGACTGAAATAAAACTGATTAAAATGATTTCTTGCATTTTTGCCAATAGAATTGCAGTCCAATACAATATTTAAAATGAAAATTTAAATGAGATATAATATAATGAAGACAGGATGACACATCCCTTGAATTTATAGGTCTAAATTTTATTTTAAAAAAATGCATTCATACCAGAACACACCCATGTGATAAAATTTTGCATTATCTACAAATCAGCAGCTTTTATCCTAAATCTATGTACAACGTACCGTAAGCTGCATACAGAAATAAAATCGAACCTTGGAATAATTCTAACATGCTTTATTCCTAAGTTAAAAAATACTTGTTAAACAATACATACCGGGGTATGCACTGTAATATGTTGATTAACAATCATGAAACTTTGGAATATTCGTGATTTAATCTAATTAAAAAACAAGAGACCCATGGGCCATATCGCTCACCTGAGCAATGTGGCTAGGAAAAAGTAGAAATTGGTTTATTATTGAAAAGTTTCAATCAAGTAGTCCCATGACTAATCATGGCTTTGCTATTCTTGAGAAGAAGATCTTTAAAGAATTTTCCTATATATTTCTATGTAAAACTTTGGTCGGCTATTGTGGACTCGCCCTACTCCCGGGGGTCATGATTTAAACAAACTTGAATCTACACTACCTGAGGATGCTTCCATATAAATATGATCAATTATGGCTTTGTCATTCTTGAGAAGAAGATTTTTAAAGAATTTTCCTATATATTTCTATGTAAAACTTTGGTCGGCCATTTTTGCCCCGTCCTACATGTACCCCCTGGAGTCATAATTTGAAAAAAAATTGAATCTACACTACCTAAGGATGCTTCCACATGAGTTTCTTCTTCCCTGGCCCAACGGTTTTGGAGAAGAAGATTTTTAAAAGATACCATTAATTTTTCATTGATTCATAATTATCTCCCCTTGGAAGAGGGAAGAGTTGAACAAACTTGTATCCCCTTTACCAAAGGATGCTTTGTGGCAAGTTTCGTTAAAATTGGCCCAGTGGTTCTTGAGAAGAAATCGAAAATGTGCAAAAGTTTACAGACAGACGGACGGACAGATAGCTGGACGGATAGACGGACTACAGACAAAGAAAAGGTCACTTGAGCTTTCAGCTCAGGTGAGCTAAAAAGTTTTTTCCTTTAAGTAAGGTTCCTCGACTCTTGAAGTCATCAATGAAATAACAAGGTATGATAAATTGCAATTGAATTTAACAGTAACGGATATTTTGGATCCATGAAGGTTAGTATACATACATAACTCGTATTTGTTTGAATTTATAAAAAAAAACATGAATATTTTTACTGGTGAAATACTTGAGTCAGAGTATGCATCATGCTAAATATTGATGGGCAATCAATATATGGTAATGTAATCTGCAGATTAATCCTCTGAAACAGGTTGAAATAATTGAAACTGACGTTTTCATTAAAATGTCTGGATGTAAAATAAAAAAAAAATTACATATTACTTTCATTGAAAGACTATTTTAAAATTAACAGATCTAGATCTAATATTAAATCAGGTATTCTAAAACAAAAATCCTAAATATTCTTATTCTGAATTGAACAGTAAAGTAAGTGAAAATGTACAACCTAACAAGAAATATTTAAGAGTAACCATATCAGGAATTGTTTTTCCCTTAAATTATATGTCACTGTTTGTTTCAAAGTTGTGTAACTTCTAAATCTTCAGATGGACTTTGATTCGGAAATCTTTCGACTTATCACAGCAATCCAAGTGTCTCAGACTTCGATTTTCCAAAGCTAGTTTGACATTTAAATGCGTCATCGATAGAGAAATTTCTTAAACATCTGGATTCGGTTGTATAAACGTTAGTGAAATTTAACTAACCGTTAACGTTGCGTTGCCCCCTGTTGCAGATTTCCCCATTTGAATTTTCAAAAGTGCACAAAAAGTGTGTAATTTGCACCTTTTTGCATTACGAGATCTGTGGCAATATATAAAACCATATAAGGCTAGAGATCTGCAGCTATACTAAAATGTATCAACTTTATCAAAATGTCAAATAAGAAAAAAATCAAATGTAGCCAGGTCAAATTAGGACATCTAATGAACTACGATGCATTACGAGGAATAAAAAAAAATATGCAAAGTTAAGTCTAAAGAAAGATTACATATGACACAGAAACTGTTTTCAGGAAATATATTAATGCTTATTCTTTTGTATAAAACAAAACTACTAGAAAATGTACTAGGCCATCTTTAAAATAATTTTTGATTGACTTCTCCCGAGACGGGGTAAAATCATTGGGTAAATAGATAGGGGGTATTTTCCAGAAAATTTAAACATCTTTATAGATTGGATAAGAGGAATAAAACAAAGAAAATATCGTGACCAGGAATATTAAGAAAAGTTTTGAGTCGGGACATTTCTTGTCAGTCAGTCGGAAGAGGGCAAATAATTTTATCTTTGAAAGATGGTGGGGGGAAATTTGAATTGTCCTTGATACATGTACATGTATATGTATATGTATTCTCAATTAAGGGTTAAGTAGTAAGGCATCACATGGACAAAAGTGTCCCTGATGGCTAAGCACAGTAGTCAAGAGTAATTTACCCGATAAATTTGTACATGACAAAAAACTGTCAAGACGAAATTTGAATAGCCAAATCTGTCAGTGATAAAAAAATGCTTTAAACATTTCATTTTCAGTTCCCTGTGATCCTTTAAAAGCGTATCACAGAAAGGAAACATTCACTGGCTGACTCTCGAAGCTTTTTTCAAAAGATATACTTGTATGAGAAAATAAGTTGGGTGTGTGTGGAGAACCATAGGTCGTACAAAAATTGGATCATAAGAAATTATCTCCCTTGCCTTGAACTATGTATACTAATCACAGAAGAGAGGAAGTTCATAGTTGGTGATTATTTTATTTTTAGTCTAGCAGATTATATTTCACAAAAGTTGCATGAATAATAAATAAAACAAGTTGCTTTTTTTTTAAAAGAGGACTGAAATAAGTCAACCGTATACTTGTGTTTCTAAATGACTTTCAATTTAAGAAAATTTTAGGTTACTGTGTAGATATTCATGTAGTTTCCTTCGCATTTTCTACAATGATCTCCCTTTTTGACTGACACTACTTTCAAAGCAAAATAGTAAAATACTATCTCCTATTAGCCTTCTGTTTTGTCATTTTAAAACAAATTGAGGTATTTGGATACATAAAACCCATAACGGCTTGAACTTGACATCTGTTCATGCAGAAGAAATCTATCATTGGAAATTAGATCTGATGGTACACGTGTAACACAGATTTTTTTTCTTTTGTATATGGATTGCTGTATATCAAATTATTTTGCAAGCCCGATGAAACTTGCTGTATCTTTGTTAAAAGCTAAAACTAGTCGTGGAGTTTTTGATTGAAGTTGTTAAATTATCTATATATTCATAGGGGTCAGAAGCAAATTGAAAGTGGAGTAACTATTTTTTTTAAAAGGGGGGGGGGGTTAAATGAAAAAAAATATAACCCTAATTTTCAATGCCTTTATTATGTCTATCTTTGCAAAAAAGTAGCTGTAAGCCCCCACCTTTAGCACCCCTCCCCCGATTCCTATGCCTATAATACTGCAAGTTCTTTCAACTTTTTCAAATGTTTGTACTATATTAGAATCAATGTTTAGTTTGTATATATATTTAAAAATATTTGTATGATATTCGTTATAGTTTTGAAATTGAGAGAAATTCGAATCCGCCGATGAATATATAAGTACGATATGCAGATTTAAAAGCCAATTTTAATTTTAATTTGCCAATGAATGACTTATTTGAATAGGGCAAATTATTTTACCGGCAAGTTGTCTTAAAGGTACTTTGACACAGATTTGAAGTCACTATTTTCTGTATAATATTACGACTTACATATTTTAATAGCATTTCACACAGAAATTAATTAAAAATCTTATTTCATTTAAAAGTTATTAAAACTTCAAATTTTTTGGCAGATTTGATTTGAAGTCGTAATATTATAGAGAAAATAATAACTTCAAATATGTGTCCAAGTACCTTTAAGAGCGAACTCTCTAGCATTCTCGCATATGCGTAGCCTGAAATTTGAACATGTCATCCAATTTAAACTGACGCATATGTATTTACTGCGTGGACCTCAGGGTTCACGCAACAATATTTGGAACTTTATTTCATCTTATTTTTGCCAGCTTGTTTTTGTTTCGTTTTATTTTCTTAAAGAAATTGTGCGGCATTGCGTGTGGTATATGCATGACTTACTGATTTGTATGATACCCCATACCTTAAGTTCCGACTGCGCGACGATATCAGATATATTCATGACATTTTTCGTTTGGAATTTCAAATCATTTGATCTTGTCAACTATGGCTAAAAGAAGTCAATTTCAAAGCGAGTCACAGATCAGCGAATTCTTCTTTGCATTTTAAATGCACTGAGAGATTTTTTATAACATTGTCGTTAATCGAAATAAGATAATTTAGTTACAAGTGTTTAAATCCTGTTCTCAAATGCAAAGACATGGAACATTCCCTCATTCTTCTCCAAGGACTGGATTTATTATCATCTATTATGGTTTGAAAGGTATGCATATGCTTTAAAAATAAATCAAAATTGTGATTTTTACGCATGTATAGCAAGTTATCAAGACCTAAAGGAAATTTTAAAACTATAAATTTCTAATTTGGGACTGCATGATTATTAATACTTTTGTATACAAACTGATATTTACCCAGACCTAGCATCATGAAATTTGATTAAAGTCTAAGTCTGTTTCATGATCCTGGGCCAGTGCATTAATCATTACCTTATTTAAATAAGTAGACGTGACTGTTGACAGAGGATGCTTATTATTCTAGGCACCATAATAATAATACTTATCATTTTTTCTGGAAGCTTTTCTGTTTAAATCTGATTCATAATTCATGTGGGTTTTTCGATTATTATAAATTATGTGTTTTGGCTATTCTAAATCTGACAAAAGTGTCCACAGAGAGAAGAGGAAAGTGATAAAATGACAAATGATTGCCAATTATTCGCTCTTTAGTCGAATAAATTGGTTATCATTTAGTTTGAGTATTTTGAATGCAATGTAACCGTAGCTATGACTAAATTATGTTGGAATGCCACTAACGAAAAACCTATCGTCAAGCATTGTAATTGTAACGGTTAATGTCATTAGTCATTAGACCATGAATTAATATGATATCGACAGCCGCTCAATATTTTATTGTGTGCAATTCAGATGATAAGCAAAAATTTCAACGTCAAATTTAGGTCACCTGAGTAAATTAGGTGAACTATTGCTATCCGTTTTCGTCCGTCGTCGTGCGGGTGTGCGTCGTTCGTCGTGTGTCGTCTGTTAACTTTTGAACATTTTCAGCTTCTTCTCTGAAACCACTGAACCAATTTCAATCAAATTTGGTATACAGCATCTTTGGGTGAAGTGGAACAAAAATTGTGAATTTTATGGTCCCCGCCTCCCTAGGGCCTGAAGGCTGGGGCCAAAACCACTAAAATTATTGCAATCTTTAAAAATCTTCTTCTTTACTCCTGGACATCAAGGAGACAAACTACTGGCATGAATGTAATGAGCATTGAGTCCTCTACCAAAATTGTAAAAATCAAGGCCCCAGGATCAGGGTTCTAGTTCTAGGGCGGGGATATATAGATTATATAGTGAAAATGCATTATTTCTTTTAAAATCTTGTTGTCTGCTCCTGGTTATTTTGTAAACTAACTAAGTACATACATGTAGTTATTATGAGCAAAAGTGCCTCTTCCAAAATTGTGAATTTAATGGCCCCAGGGTCAGGGGTTCTAGTGATAGGGCGGGGCTCCATTGATTATATAATGAAAATGCATTTATTCTTTGAAAATCTTATTCTCTGCTCCTGGGTATTAAATAAACTAACTAAGTACGGTATATATTTATGATAAGCAAGAGTGCCTCTTCCAAAATTGTGATTTTATGGCCCCATGGTCAGGGATTCTGGTGTTAGGGCGGGGCTCTTTTGATTATATCGTCACTGTGAAAATTAATTCCTTGAAAATCTTTCCGTTGCTCCTGGATTTTATGCCAATGATCCAAGTATATATATTTATGATGAAGAAAGGTGCATCTAGCAAAATGGTTATTGCTGTCAATATCAAGGAGAAAACCAATTAAACGTTAAAGAAGTTAAAGCTCTTTCTCTTTCAGATATCAGATGTTATCTAGACTACAAAAAACTTAAATAATTTCTTTATTCGATCTTTATGATCGATCACTAATGACACAAATAAATCTATCAATTGCAATTCGTCACATTCTTTCATTATAAGATTTTTAAATTTGCCAATTCAGAAACAGTGTTGTGAACATTAATAACATTTTTATTATTTAAAAGTTTAGTCCTGCATACAACAATCTATACCCTGTATTTCCTATCGATATACCAAAACATTTCTTACAAACAAATTATACAGTCCCACTTGTAAAGTTAATTTACTTGAAAGTATATATTTAAATCAGTCATGTCAGAACCTCTTTAATAGTAGTTTTAATTTCAAGTCTTATTAAAATGATAGTATCTGATTAATTTGTTTTATATTGATATAGCAATGGAGAAAATAATATACATGTATGTTAAATTTATGTTTATCGGTGCTGTGTTACGGAAGAGTCAGTTGTATTATTAATAGTCTTGTGTCGCAGATAATTACAGTCATATGGAATCTATCATCTGTGTAACACGTGACTGGTACAAAAAGAATTGTTAATTTTAAAGTTGAAAAAAGATATAAGTACATGGTCAAGTTCTCGTTCTTAAAACATTAAGACTCGTTATTTTGCCAAAAATGCGTGCTTGGACATAAATCTTGATTGATCTTTTATGAAGCTCTCGGTATAGTATAATGATTATATATTTCTAAAATATATTTTTCACATGGAAATGCATGTAAAAAAAAAACAACATTCTTATCTATCTGTTGAAAATGAATTGCTGGACGCATTTAATTGACACAGCTTTGCACTTTTATCAAAATAAACTTTGCCGTGCAAACCAACACACCAGTATTGTCAATGCATGTTCAGTGAGTTGGATTACTTTCTTACATTTCTTTTCTATTTTTTTTAGATTATACTGGTACATGTAGTATGAATCTATTTCATTAATGATGATTAAATACACAAAACTTACTTTTCTTATTTTCCTTATCTTCCAGATGAAATATTTTTTTTTGTATTTTCTTGTGAAATACTATAGCAACATGATGTTATATTGCTGTGACCAGGCACCTTTAAGATTCGTTCTTTCGTTGTGAATTGGTAATGAGTAAAAGTAATATAATGGAGACATGAATTAAATTTCATCGTCTCATACTTTAAGAATAACTTTTTTTAAAAATATACATGGATCAATGAAGGATATGGAGATAACGAACAGTATTCAATCTCAAAGTCGATAAAAAAATACAAAATAGGAGCAGATCAAACACGGACCTTTTAAACATCAGAGTTGGGATTAGGTGCAATGCATGGAGGAGTGAGCATCCCCTACTGACCCGTCTTATCCGCAGTGTTGCTCCTTGTCATCATCGGGAAATAACAGAAAAAAAGATTTTGCATAAATTTTGTTTCATATAAATACAAAAACGGGTCTGCCATTAATGGAACAGAATAGGTGCACATGGGTATTCCAAAAGATTCAGTGTAATCTGTGCAAAATCTTATTCCTGAAAAGAAGAAAACAATTGATGTGGCTTACAACTTGAAATTTAAATACATGTATATCGACGACGTATTTTCAATTAACAGTTGTTTTTCCATTCTTATATCCTGATGAGCTTGAAATAAAAGATATCACAGAGTCTGACACATCTGTTTTATATCTGGATATTTTACTTGAAAAAGACGTTAATGGTCTAACGACCTAGCTTTGATGTGCTCTTTAGAACTGCGCAGCTACAGAATTCAGCAGAGCCTTAAAAATCCACAAAATTTGCAAAGTGTGCATTAATGTTCTTTCTACATGCACAACCATTTGTTAAGGAAATGTCTAAATTTTGCACTCTTAAATGGTAATTTCAAGTTCAAAACAAGGTACTGTTGTTTTCAACATGAGTGTAAAAAACCATGAAAGTTGTTCATGGATAGCAGCACTTGGTCTATTTTTAGCACAGATTTTTTCAGACCTCTTCTTAATATGAGAGTACATAAGAATCTTTAAAAAGTAGAAGAGAATTACAGTTGGAAAATGTTTTAAATAATATGAGCACTTTTAAAAGGGGAAAATAATGTGTTATATTGTGACTTAAAGTAATTATTATTATTATCGAACAGTTGTTGAATAGTGTAAACGTGTTGATATAAAAAATATTCAGCTCTTTGATTCCAGGCAAGGAAAAATGAGCACCATCAAAGTAAAAAAATTAAGAATTTTTAAGACTAACACGGATTACTTATTTCATCTACCAAATGTTTGATTATCACCAATGAAACACAAAGAAAATTAGACACATAAAATCGATATGAATGATCATGTTTTAGTATATACTACTGAGCATACTGTATCAAATAAACAATTTGATAAACAATTTTTATCACATCGGAGCACCACTTCAACGGGAATGAAATCATTCAGAGTGGGTTAGAAGATTTACTGAATAATTTTCTTTTAATTTGCCCATGTTGTCAAAATTACAATTTTACAAAGAAAAAAAATCATAAATAAATATTTCAGACCATCTTTAAAGCGATTGGTGTTCCTCCCAACTCACGGAATAATAATTGGGTCTGTATTTATAGGTGAGAATTTTTTTCCTTGAAATTTAAACATATTTGTTGATGGAATGAAATGAAAAAAATGTCGTGTAATTGGATGTAAAAAGAAATGAAACGGGCCATTTCTAGCCAGTAGGTCGGGAGAGAGGGAAATCAAACTTTTTTTAAGAAGTGGTCTTAACAATATGAGGATAGTGCGTGTATCATCCCATACTTGATGATGCAAAATTTCTGCACTTGTTTGAAATCAAATTTTTTTCTTGATAGACATAGCATAGCTATGTAATCGACCTTTCTTTGCAAACATTGTGCTCTCTTCTAAATAAGAAACAATTCAATACATTTTATCAAACTCCGTACATGTATTTGGGTGTTTGAGAGCTAACAACTTTGTCAACGTTATGAGACATGATGTGTTTTTATGTCCAAAACATTACTCTATACAATGTGTGGACCATCGCAAACAATCTAGATATTTCTGTGAGGTGCCTGAAGGAAGGCCTATAACTGTCTAATTTTTCTATCTAAACTCCTAAACAAAATTGACATATGTACCAACTTTTCAAAAGTAATACGTGTAATTACAATGTGTTTTTCATGCACTGCATATTGTTTAACATTTTCAAATTAAAAAGCTAAGCATTCTCCTTGCAGAACCCTATTTGAAAATAACTTCTATAGCCACAGAAAAGATATCGGCCCTAAACACATATGTTTAGGGCATCTTTTATCCTTTTTCTTGAGTTTTAAAAGAATCAACAAATTATCAAAACTTATCCATGGAAAATTAATTATAATCACGTTAATAAACGCATCTATTCCACGGAAGATATATACACATGCCAACCACGTGCTTAGTGGAATGATATGAACGAGGAAACTCTAGCTATAAACATAACAGTTTTTCCAGATTTGCTGGAGTTGGGTTAAAATCGCGTTTTTTTCACTAATCCAATAAAAGTAGTAAGTTATATAACCTAAGGATTATTACTTACTTATTTCTTGTCTTGATGTTGTTATGGTTGCATTTATTCTTAAATCAATTTTATTTGAACTATGTGTGACAGAGGAATTCTGGACGTAAGGAACACGTACATGGCCTCAGGAAGACCCAGCCCAGTATGAAAAATCAAATTTTCAAGAATGATGGATAAGGATAAGAAAAAATGTGAAACAAATGGTTGTAGCCATATTATATATTAGGGATGTCAACGAGTACCCGGTTAACCGGGTACTCGATCGAACGTCCGAGTATCGAATACTAAAATTGGTACTCGGTTACTCGGATGTATATTTTTGAATATTTCTAAGGTAATTTATAAATGCATTAAAACATCGGTTTTAAACAGAAAATGTTCAATGCACTTGTACATAAGGAAATTAGGGTTTCCCACACCTCTCAATGACGGTTATCGCCTGTGGCAGTGTTTATACAGTAATTATCGTAACCAAGCACCTGTTACCTGGCTTTTCTCACCTTCGGTAGTCTTCTACCTTTATTTTTGGTTTGCTTTAATGATTTGTTTTCATTGAAGATCGTTTAAGATCAATTTAAATCAAATGATTTAGATAATTTTGTTATTTCTTCAAGAAGCCGTAAATTCTCGGGAAAAGAGACAGATGATAATATACGTGCGATTGTTGATATGGTTGGGTTTGATTACATGCCAGTGCATATGATTGAAGGCAAAGGCTTGGAAAAAAACATCTGATGTCCATCGTTACACCAAACTACAACATACCGTCCCGTAATACTATAAATTTTATGATCAAAAAAGTGTAAGAAGATCGTAAATCCTGCTGTTTGAATTTGATCAAGTTTGATACTGTACGTAGCTCTGACGATTGAAACTTGGACGTCAAACGCAACTAAGATTTACATTCCAATTACGGAGCAGGTTATTTCTTAAACAAAAACACCGTGAATCATTTGTGATTTGATTTCGTGTGTTTATCTGATGAATAAATTAAACTTTTAAAAAATTTTATATTTAAAAATTTCGTCGGGCAAGAGAAACACATTTCTGGGAAACCTCCTATCAGAGCAAGTAGTAGTTCACAATATGTTTTACAGTTATCAATTTACTTTTTTCATATTTACACCTTTACCGAGTACCCGGGTACTCGATCGAAAAAACGTCCGAGTAACCGAGTATTAAAAATTGACAGATTTAACATCCCTAATATATATATTTATATATATATATATATATATATATATATATATATATATATATATATATATATATATATATATATATATATATATATATATATCAAGGTTTACTTTGATATGTTACTTTTCCTTTATACGAGTATATATACAGGTTGGCACTAGTGGGCTTCCGTATAAATCAATGTGTATAATGTTTATGATCTTTCATTTCATTTCAGCACTCGTTACACCATGTACACACTAGGATTAAGTGCGTCAGTGTTTTCGGTGCCAAGAGAAGAGAGACTTGTGTCCACAGTATAAAGAGAACCATGTTACGAACTTATAAAATTGTCTCGATTAAAGCCCTGACTAATACTAAACAGTGTAAAGTAAGACAGTGCTCTCAATGCCAGAGGAATACAGAATTCTACTGTAACACATGTGAACAAGACCTGTGTCTACAGTGTAAAGACAGGCATGTTTTTGATCTAGTTACCACATTCCATAATGTTGTGTTTTACGTTGAGAAATATGAATGGACTACAAAACAAGAGACTTGTGCGAGACATCCAGGTGAACTCTGTAAATTGTACTGTTTTTTGTGCAGACGTCCTGTCTGTTTTCATTGTACAGAACATTCAAAACACCAACTATTGATCATACGATCAGCACATAAAAAACGTAAACAATATGGAGAAATAATTCACAACACAAGAAGTAGAACTCTCCATAACAGCTGTTTTCTTCTTGCATGTATTAAAACGGGAATTAAAACTTGTAACATAGAAATTTCCAAACGTCAGTCAGAGATGTCAACAAAAGCCGAAAGACTAAAAGACCTCTTTTGCTCTGAGATAAGTGATATTGAAATCAGAAACAAAACTTTTATTTATAGTTTACACCAACAGGAGACTGAAATAAAAAGATATCTTGCCAGCGTGGAGCTTTTTGAACATATATCTGACCAGTTGGCAAACAGACCCATAGAATTCCTCTCGTTCATAAGGAAATCATATTTTCCTAAGATAAAGTACGATCTTATGCAATATAGCCTGCTCTTTCTGACTGAAGGAATCAACATTACGGACTTGTTGAAGTTGTTGACTGAAATTAATGTCATAGAGACAGGAAAAAGAGAAATAAAAAATGAATGTCTGTTAAAACTTATGTCTAGACCCTTGTTACATAGATCTTTCAGCGTGAGAGGTGTGAATGAGGTATATAATATTTCCTGTGTGACGTCAGACTTAGTCTGGATCAGTGGTGGTGAAAATAGTATTATCTTGATAAATGCAAAAGGTGAAGTTCTTTATTTTTTGGAAGACATAGATAGATATCGATGGGGAGCACACTCAGTGAATACTAATTTTGAACTTATTTATATAGATAGATTTGGTAACATTAACAAACTATCTAGAGACAATAGAAAAAAATGTACGCTGATAGAAAACACAGGACCGTGGCAGGCACGTTGTGTCCACTGCTCGTCCTATACTGGGAATATTCTAGTCGGGTTTTGGAATAGTGATACAAAGACAAGCAAGGTAATGCAATATAACGAAGCAGGGGTACATAAACAGACCATTGAACACAACACAGGCCAGGATCTGTATAGAAGTCCTATGTACATCACAGAGAACTACAATGGGGATATTATTGTTTCAGACTATATTGATCATGGTCTCGGTGCTGTGGTGGTGACAGACTGTGAAGGGAAATATCGGTTCTCTTACATGGGACACCCATCGGGATCAAAGCTATCGCCACGTGGAATCTGTACAGACGCGCTGTCTCACATCTTGGTTTGTGATGATAATACCGAAACAGTACAAATTATAAACAAGAACGGACACTTTATTTCAACAATAAAAACACAAGAACAAAGTCTAAAAACACCGATGAGCCTGAGTTATGATGATAGAACCCATCTTCTCTGGGTTGGATCATACCTCGACAACAGAGTTTGTGTATACAGATATATTGAAAGACAAAATTATCCGTATCTGTTCAACTCGTAACTTAACCGACTTATAACAAAGTTAACTTGAACCCAATACGACACCTTAAATGAAATAACAGAGGTCAACCCGAATACAAGACACTAATAACTAGATTTATGAAAGGGTAGAAGTCAAGCTATGTCCTGTTTTGTATCTGGTAACGGATTATAAACCATAGAGTGTTAATTAACTTGCCCTAGGATACAGAGTTGTAGCGTAATGGATTATCGTGCCGCCTGTGCTTGACAAATGTACTTGTGCCAACAAACGGCAGCTTATATACTGACACTCAAAAGAAACCCAACACCCTAATTTTAGGGTAAAAGTTATATACGGGATATAACTGTGTACCAAAGAAGTTAGGACAACTTTAACTTTGCCAAATCAGTTATTTAACGGTTGAATGATTTTCATTCCATTACCGGAAGTTGATTTTTAGCCCTCTCAACAGAAATAAAAAATTAGCATTTTTGAAATAAAATTAAAATAAAATAAAATTATTGACAATATTTTGGGTTTCCAAGGTTCTTTAAAATAAAATAAAATTATTGACAATATTTTGGGTTTCCAAGGTTCTTTAGCTGTTAATCATAAGTATTGTACTAAAATTCCGGAAAAAATATCCTTCTTTCTTTTCCGGATGTTATGCCTGTATTTCCTCAAAAAATGACTGAAAGCACGCATTTTCTTTGCTCATGCTTGAAATTCTCAAAATAAAGAAAAAGGAGAGCTGCATATGCAAATGTACACTTCATAACGACTTTTCGGGATCATGTTTTTTAAAAGCATGAATGACAGCTCCTTGACCGGAAGTCCAAGGGTTAATACACTACGCCAAGTTAGAGAAAATTCGACCTCAGTTTCTGAAAAAACAGGCATTTAAAAATGCCCTAGAATATTTATTTCATTCAGATTCAGACACTGATAAACATAATGCTTGCATTGTGCTCATGCATCGGGCTACATATGTTGTACATGCTGGACTAGCATGTTTTAATTGAATGGTCAGATTGGGGGGGATGTTACAACTTACTGAATTGTTATGCAACATACACTTAATGTTCAAGTCATAGGAATATGACGTCATCGTTTCCCCGCAAGTACGTTATGGCATGGTACAAGTTTCTATAAAGTTTTACAAAGAATTAAAAAATGAGCACAGCCCAAGATCTAAAAAATAAAGCATGTTTTTTTTTTTTTAAGAAACAGATCTTTCATTATGTATTTGCATATTTTGGATCAGAGGTTGTGCTCTATATGAAATATTGGGGAAAAAAATTCAACTTTAGGCCATTTACAAAGGAATTTAAAGGATTTGAGGAAAATGACGCCTTTTATGACGTCATAGCGCATTGAACAGAGGGAAAATGACGTCATGATAAAAAGAAATATAGTCACCAACACTCAAAGTGATAAATCCTGCATTTGCAACCAAACAGAGCGGTTTCGATTTTTGCTGAAACGCTCAAGGCCAAATAAGGCACAAAGTGACTCTTGCTCTTACCGACGGTGTCTGAGTGTAAGAAAACTATTCCTCAAATGAAAAATAACAAATCACCTTCATCTGATGGATTCCAGCAGAATTTTATAAATTTTTTTGGAATGATATCATTTTTCATGTTCAATCAAAAGTATTGAAATTGGAATTTTACCATTCTCACAACGAAACGCAATAATCTCCCTTATTTACAAAAAAGGCGAAAAAGATAACCTTAAAAAACTACACACCGGTAAGTTTCACAAATGTGGATTATAAAATTTTTGCACAAACTTTAGCCTTACGATTACAGCTTGTTGCTAATGGGAAAAGAAAAAAGTGCATATATCAAAGGAAGATACGACTGGAGAAAATACGAGACTAAGACTTGATATAAGTGAGCACTGTGTGATCACGATCTTGATTGTATATTGTTATTTTTAGACTTCGAAAAAGCATTTGACTCTGTTGAGTACAACTTCATGTTTAAAGCATTACGTAAATTTAACTTTGGAGAAGACTTCATTGATGTGATTAAAACTCTTTATAATAACCCTACTTTCAAAATTAAAAATAGTGTCTGGATTTCAAAATCTAAAAGACTTGCTCAGTGAAAAGGGGAATACGTCAAAGATGTCCGGTGTATGTGTTTTCTTCATTTTCGTATTAGAAACACTTGCTATCTACGAGGGTTGTCCCAAAAAAGGCGTAGACAGGGAAAACAGTTTATTTTCTCTTTGCTGAATTAAGTTTCTTTTCTTGTCATAACAAAAAGTAACATTTTATCATTATGCTTTTCAAATTTCATGATGATATCACATCTAATAAGAAAATTATGAAAAAATAAAGAACGCATGTAAGTGTACATCGGTGCACGAAAGCAAGCGTAACTTATGTCTCTTATAACGTCATGATCTCTTTTTCTGCTTCACACGCGTCTGTTAACATTCAATATTTCTTTTTAAGTAAAAGACCACTCTTGGCTTAGGGACTTATTTTTGTTGTTGTTTTTTTAAAGTAGATTCAAATCTTAGTCGAAATTTAGTCGAAAGGTTGCCATACATTGTAGGTAGCAGAAAATACACATTGTTTGACGTGGTTCCTAATCAAAATTGTTCTCCATTGTCTGGGTACCTTTACAAACAGTACTCTACTTCTTACATGCTGTAACTATTTTAGGTAATGAGGAAAAACTCTCATTGAATCTCATGCCATTTTAAAACAACATCCCTATTAAAATCTAGTGTGAAACGTCACTTCTGTATTCTTTTTTCTGTCTCTGATATATACACTGTACAAACCTTATTCAAAACAATGTATTATATATCCGTGCGCCGGTTACGCGTTTGACGACGTCATTTTCATCAAACTCAATTCCAACAACACTTTGAAAATCATGACACCAATTGTCTGTTTCCAATGCTATTTATATGAAATTTTGACATATTGTTGAGATTTTGATTCTTATTTTACTGATTAAAATTTGAGTTCAATGTTTTACATAGTATTTAAGAAATAAACGCAAATGTAATAGTTATATGCGTAAATTATTCCGAATTTTGTCCGTGCGCCGACAGACCTTATCGGCCATCATATAAATCGTCCTAATATTATTAATTGAAAGATGTGTATTTAAAAATGTACAATTTTAAAGAACATTGAATATAATATGTCTATACAAAATTTGGTTTGTATTGGTTGCATGTTTAAAAAGTTATAAACATTGTCTACGACTTTTTGGGACAACCCTCGTAAATTAGAAATAATGAAAATATTCATGGCCTATCACTTAACGAGAATGCCTAAAAAATATCAAGATAGTCCAACATGCTGACGACTGCACAAATGCATTAAAAGACGCCAACTCACTGGCAACTCTAAATATTATTCACCATTTTAGTAAAGTTGCTGGTCCGAAACTTAATTGACCTAAAACTGAAAGTATCTTAACTGGTTCCTTAATCAATAGGTTTTGCAACAATAGTGACCTATACGGTGTAAAAATCGCAGCTGAAAGTGTTTAATCTCTTTGAATATACTAAGGTCATAATGAAGACGTGTGTTATGAGAAAAAAACCTGACTAAGTAAACTTCAAAAACTTGATAAAAAATCTTAAGTGTTTTGCGAATATGCAACTTAACAATGTCTGGAAATTGTATAATAATTAATACTTCAGCAGTATCAAAGCTTGTTTATAATGCGTTTTTTTTTACCTAATCCAGATAAATAATTCTTCAAAAGTGTTTCAAAAATCATTTTTAACTTTCTATGGAAGAAACGAGAGAGAATTAAATAAATACGTTGATTGGTAAATTGAACAAGGAGGAATAGGATTCATTGATATTGAAAGTAAATTTTCTACTGCTAAAGCTTTGATGATAAGAAAAATTATAAGGATACAATCACACACTTTACTTTGAATAGTCTATTAGAAAATAGTAATTTATCTATAAATGATATTATTAAAGCAACAAGTTGTAATTTGAATGATGAAAGATTCTGGAAATTGACTAATTTCCCACAGTTTTATGTGGAAGTATTTTCAATGTTTAATAAATGCAAGAAATCAAACAAAGCAACAGAAGGAAGAATTTTTATCCAAATATATCTGACACAATAATTTATTCTGGTATGATTCTAAAACATTATGCTTTGAAAAATAGATCAAGAGTTGTATATTATATGTGAATTTTTTTTTTTTGATGAGAATGGTGAAATGCCTGCAATAGAATACTTTTGGGATAAATTTAGAAGTATAAACTATATTTACTGTGAATATATTATGCTAAAAACACACTAAGAACTTTTAAATCAAGATTTGATTGTTCCTATGCCAATTATATTAACATTCATAATAATGACTCATTTTTGTTTGGAAACCATTGATTTAAGTCTATCAAATCTTTAAAAAGTGATTTTTTTTATTATTCGGTCTAAGTTCAATCCAAATTTCAGAATTCAATCTATGAGAATAAGTAGAATAAAAATTTTTTTTTAAAAAAAATCAAAATATTGAAAATTTTTTATGGTTTTAGTGCTACGCAAATGGGGGTATAATAATTATATAACAAATAAGAAACAATTGTAACAATGTATAAATGACTCATCTAGAAAGAAAACTGAATCCTTGCTGTTATTTTCTATCATTATCATATTTTTTATTAGATTATACTGTTAAATCAAGTCATTGCAAATAAAGAAAATTTAATTCATTTTTTCTTTAACTGGAAAATAAAACTACAAGTAATGCATATTTGTTACTTTTCATATAAAACTGTTCATATATTGAATTATTCAAAATAACCTATATAAAGTTTAAAGATAATGTAAGAAAGATGCTATGGGTGGGAATGATACATCAGCCGGACTTGAGTTTGAACTCTCAGCTTTATAAAAAAATAAGAAAAGATTAATCATGATTTGCTGAGTAAAGCTTTCCTTATATTAAACAATTTTAATTTTTTTTTTACATATTATTCAAGTATCAGTCAAGCTTACAGGAGCCTTTAACTCAAGTGAGCCAATATTGTCCAGTCTATTGGCAAAATGAATGCTTCTCGAAAACTCATTCTTGATCAAAGGTACTTCTCCTATACTGGTATATACCATAGAGACTTACATCTGTCTCTGGCCATGTAAGAGTAATCAGATAATTTTCTACTGCGATCCTGTTGGATATTAGAATCTGTCGATAGAAAGTAGGATATGAATTTACAGCACATTTCTACTCTGTAAAGTAACAATTGCATGTAATTCTAAATATAGAACAAAATAACTAAAGTAACTTCTACTTCTGCTTGAACGACCATTTCCTAATCGAAACGAAATACTTCTGACCCTAACACCCCCCCCCCCCC
>PRKT01000603.1:202074-221810 GCA_003671525.1 Saccostrea glomerata | reverse complement strand
CCCCCCCCCCCGTCCCCTCAAATCAGTAATATTTCAATTCATTATACATGTATCATGCATATCTAGAGCCCCCAAACTTTCCCATTCATTTAAACCTGAATACATGTGAACTTGACCAGATCTGTCCACTCACCTTGGGGAAGAAGGATTGATAAATCCTGGCATGTCTGATAATACCTCTCAAAAAAAAAATTCGATCTCGTCATCATATGATGGGCCAGTCCTATTACAAAAATCAAGTTCCATCATGTGATCAGAAGTATCATACATCTGCAATTCCCTGTTTAGACTAAACTTATATAGTAGTTACTGAAATGCAATACTGTAAAAGAAGTGAAATGACGGAATCAGAACAGAGAAGAAAACAGGAAAACTCACAGGTTAGGCAGGAGGTCTAAGTCAGTATATGGGAGGAGGGGACCTCGAAGATTCTATTTAAGATTAAGTCCTCTGAAAAAGAATATCTATCTCTTTTACCTTCACAAAATCATGGACAGCAGGAATATATCAGAGTTAAAAACAATTATACGCCCTGAAATCTTATACTCATTTTTCTCTGCTAGTTTTTAAAAGTGACCGACTGTTTTGTGTTTGCAAATGACTGAGCACAGACTAATTTTTAGCATTAATAAATATTTTCAAATGAATATACTAATGCAATCTACCTATACCTTATCACGCTAAAAAATATTGTGTATGAATACTTTTGAATTTTAAGAATTAAATCAATTATGGTCTAAATAAAAATATTATTGCACACACTTGGCAAGGTGGCATAACAAAGAAAATTAGTGTGTTTCCATGTACATTTGATAAAAATTCAAAATCCATATTTTTTACGTTGTCATGAAATTAGCGTTACGTCAGACTGAGCCATGCGGCTTGCATATACAAAGAGTTCATGCAATAGTTTTTATTGTTTTATTTTTTGCATATTTACTTAAGCTTATTTTCTATATTAAAATATTTTGTACATATATGCTATATGGAATTTATTAAGAAAATTAAGCATCTGTCCACGAATTTTTAAGAAAACAATCATATATAAAACATCCTTAAAACTCTTACACTCTTACCATCGTCAAATATATAGACTTTGAAATCTTATTTTTTGTTGTCATCGGTCTTATAACCATGATAACAGTATCCGGCCGTGCTGACATATTGATTGCCGTGTTTCATTCCGTCATATGTGCCGCCTTCCGGACCAAAGTCCCTTAGCATATAAACAGATTCTTCAATTGCATTTCTAACTCATCACACTCAAAATAATAATAATATTTTTGGAATGTAAGAATTTGTTTCTCTGCATCGTAAGTATTGAAACATTATTCTGAAAGCAAAATTATCTCGTTTTTTTCAATGAGGGATGCCAAGTCTTCCTGAAAATAACTGTGAGAATGCTTTCAAATTGTACCAGGGGACGCAGCACAGTTAAGGTTACAAAAAGGAGGCGGAGCCTAATTTGTACGGGAAAACTTGACTATGACATCATACACAAAATACGTCATACAACATTTCTTTAAAATTCCACAAAATGAGTTTCTCTGCTAATTAAACCAGTAAGAAATCATCAAACTACATAAAAACTTACTACAGCGTGTTGTTTTGTTGTTAGTTAAATCCCACATAACAAGTTATAAGCAAGTCACTGATCGCAATACACTTGTCAATATGACGTCATTTCTCACAACGTGACGTAGTTTGTAGGCAGTGAGAGACAGATCAAGTAATATTTTTGCAACAAAATATGTATTCTCTAATTAAATAAAATATTATTTATAGATATTCTATGGGCCAATAACTTTAATTCAATGTCTTCTTCACTATTTTATTAATATATTTTTTTGTACATTACGTATTTAATTGACACTGTCATATATTTGTATGCAAGTACATCGGAGGGTAATGTGGGGGGTCTTAATAAATCGGTCTAGTGCAAGGGCATACACTCTATGGATCAAAGTAAGCTTTTAAAATTCAACTATAGAACTATTAAGGTATCTGAAAAGTGCTGCGATCCTGATGAAATCTTAAAAACAATTTAATTATATCAATATTTCATGCCGCTGACCAGCAAAAAATATAGCATTCGGTCATACAAGTATAATTTTAAAAATGAAATTGCAGAATTTAGACAAGATTGCAGCACTTTTTAGAAACTACTATGTGTGTTGAAAATATTTATATACTGAACTTTGAAATTTAACTTGGTTATGCCCTTGCACTAGTGATATTTATATGTAACATCAATACTTCAAGTCAATGTGCTAAAATCGCGTGACTGCCGCATCACGTGACTAGTGTAAATATAAAATATAATTGTCCTCGATATGTAGTTATTAATCATAATTACAATTATCCGATATAAATAATGTACTCAAAATAATCGCCATCCCGATTACAAGTACATTTTTAAATACAAAATTTAGTCGATATTTCCATTGCGCACCTTAACTGTCTTGCGGAATGAATTAAAACGAATTTGAAAGAAAGTTGCAGATGAAAAGATACTCTCTATCAGGACTATTTTTTGCAAATATGTGTCATTAGCCTGACTGTAGGAACGTGGACAGGAAGAGTAAGGGTAATTTACACTGCCTCAGGAACGAGGAATTCTCCTTCAGCATCGGAGAATACCAAAGGCAAATTCTTCAAGGAATCAAGAGGTTCATGAACTCAATGCATTGTAAAATCCAAACGTCAGCTGTTGTGCAAAATAAAAAATACTTTAACTGACGGTGTATCCACACTTACTCGTTCGGCCGAGGTCTCAATTGAATCTCCGATGTTTTAAATAATTTCTAACAATTAAAATTTGTTTTGAATTGTGAACATAATTAGATACATGTATAATTGTTAAAAACTTTGTTTGTTTGCTTGCTTGCTTAACGTCTCTTCTAGATTTATATTACTAAATTAATATTGAGACGACGCGACTTGCCGATTGCTAAACAAATTTGCTCTTTTTAAAATATGACCATTCCATCCCAAAAAATGTGATAAATCAAGCAAATTCCTGATTTTCTCTGATTTGGGGGCTGTATATCTCAGGCATGCAAGTATGGAACTTTAAGATTTTTTCCACTTTGATAAACTTCAATACCTAGACTCCCTTTTAAGCAAAAAATATTTGACCAAAACTTCAGTTTAATTTTGACTATTTTACAGGGCATATTTTGACCCTTCGTGAGCCAAGCTCTTTAGATCCTATGCTTTGGACCTCAGTAGCTCTTACGAAAGAGTGTTTTTTCCATACTTGGCAGGTCATGAGTTCAAGCCCTGAACGCGGCAGATCCAAGTCAATAATTGTAAAAGTTCATCAAGAACTATGCGCTTTGAAGTGAACGTATATTGGTGTTTTGGATAAGACCTTTAAAAAGACCGTGTCAGGGTAAGCATTTGGATGATATATACCCTTTACTGTTTAATGTATCTTAGTTAAAAGTAAAAGCATAAATTTGAAGCACTTTACCGGTATACTGTGTGATTATGTACCTTATATCTGAAATTAAATCTACTTTCATAAACATTTAAACCTAATGTAACCCCCCCCCCCCCCCCCCCCACCCCCGCCCCATCAAAAAAAAAAATACAAAAAGTCATTATTTGACAGATATATTTTTCATCCCGCATATTTCAACCATTTATATGACACACGCGGTTGAAAATTTTGTGCCAATTTCCTGACCCCCTTTTTAGCACAAACAATGTAAAAAAACATTTGTTTGAAACACTGTTATGAACAAAACAATCAGTATACTACATCAGTTCTTTAAAAAAAAAAAGGTGTATAACTGATAGTGTGATATTCTACATCACATCTATTCAGTATCAATGAAAATGGTATAGAAATGGTTAATACTTTCCAAACCCTGACGTGACTCCGATTAAAGAAATTAGAAGTCAGAACAGAGGTGGTTGGAAGAAAAGGTGGTTGGTAAAAAAGTAATAAAAGCATATTATAATTCATTGGTAATACACTAATTTTACTAGAATGAACTTTTATTGAAATCTAATTTTTTGAGAATGAATTAATTTATTAATGATTTTTTTTCTACATATTGTATAATCATATTAGTTTTGTGGCGTCAGAATGAAATATGGATGATCTTCATCCAATTTTTCAGAAATGTTATTTCCATTCTCTTGTGGAAGATTGATACATGTAGCATCAGGTCTGATGTTCGATACTTTGTCAAAGGTACTGTGCATTTTGTATTGATTACATCTATCTGCAGTAGCATGAACTGAAGCTGTACTGGTTGTTGCAAAAACATGATTGTTGATATCCTCAGTATAATCTTCCATTGATACAGTTTTACCTCGGAGTTGATCACATATTTCTACGCATTCAGTGTATGGGTGATCTGATATCGAAATACTTTTGTTTGCCTCGTCATTGGAATTTTTTTCGTTGACTTTCTTTCTTCTATGTTCTCTGAGATGATCATAAATCCCGTCTTTTATGTCAATATATGGACTTTCCGTCTCCTTGTTAATTGTAGTATCCGTTGATTGAAGGGGTTGTTCCTGGAGTTCAAGGACAAAATAATTATGGTTAACGATTCCAGTGATTTCCTGTAAATCTACGTCTGTACTGACCTCGACGTCTGAATACCCCGCGTTTCTAACGCTTTGATTTGGTTTCATCTTTTGCTTCTTTTTAATTTTTTTCTTTCTGTATAGAGCAATTATGAAAAAAATAATCAGAAACTTAAGTTAACAACCAAACTAAATTCGAATTATACCGCATCACAGCTTGCATTTACCGAGTAAAGGCATAATTATAATAAACCAAAACCATGGTGAAAAATAGCTTTATACATTCCGAGGTCCTTAAAAGCATTGTTGCATTGTTTACCCCATGGTGTCATAATTTCAATTGAAGACGTATTTCTTGATTTGTTGGATGCCATTTTGGAAGTCAAATATAAAAGAACGTTGCAGAATTAACAAAATACATGATAACTGTTTGGAATAGTGATATCTAGGCTCTAATCGAAAACTTAATAAAGGACTCGGCAATCCTCTCCCTCTATAACTTTTTCTTATCCACACCCGAATGTCGCTTATCTTTCAGGACAGTAAGCATGTGTTTCATATATACAAATAATTGATAATTTTATACATGTTATACTTATTTATCAGCTGCACAGGATAATTTTATAATAACAGTCCCTTAATGCAAACATAACGGTAAAGAGTAATACATGTATCTGTAAAACAGATGGCGTGTTTCTAAGAAAACAACTGATACATGATACAAAAAATTACTTAAAAAGATTTCTTTTCATCCAACGTAAACCACAAAGATCACCAACCGAAGATATATGAGATGTAGAGTGAAGATAATCCCTCCTAGTAATACAGCATCCACTAGGTAGATAACAATTTGAAGTACTTCTTTTTTATCTAGTAAGAAAAAAAAGGCTTAATGAATAATTGTATCTATTTAAACATATTATTTTATTTAAAGAATCAAAATATCGAACATAGCTTTGCCTTCAATTTCTAACTTATAATTTGAAATTTACTTTTTAAACTATATATAAAGAAGAAAAGAGTAATGAATGAAAGCGTAAGATTTTGAACCTTCATTGCACCCACTTTTTATGTTTCGGATTGCTCTTGATTTGTATTGTTTAAATGATCTTTGATCTTAAATACTGTTCATTGTCTCTATATTAATTCTGCTAAATAAATGCAAATGATAACAGTATGTGAAGATTAACACTCACTGATTTTTGTATTTTGTGTTATGCCTTGTGTCCCTGTTATCACTGATGATAAATCAGCTACTGTAGTAATTTGCCATGTTCCTGTTTCAGGCATGTTGGTTTCCTTTGTTGTTCTTCCTATTACTGTTGTTTTTGCTTGTTTTATCTACGTGTCCAAAAGACATTTTCGGAAAAAAATACAGAAGATGAAAACTTGGACAAGATTTGTAACATAATAATGTAATTTAGATAATTAGATGTTTTTCCTGAAACACAAAGAAAACAATATACTAGTATCATTGAAAGTAAAATACCTCTGAACATAATTCCGTGACATTTAGTTGCTCTTCACAAGATTCGAAGTAGCAATCATTGTTGCTCTTAGCAGTCTTGTCGCATATAAAACACTCGATGAAAAAAACTTTGTCCTCATTGTTGATGACAGTGTCCTCTAATCAATTAGAAAAAATAAAATTCAACAATCTTTTCACCAGTTATAATAATTTTAAAGAACACTCATTATTAACCAACAGTGATACCATAATTGAATTTCAATGTAAACAACGGGAAGTTATGAAATACTGTAGACGTACTTTTTTCCACGGGGTCATAATTCCGCGGTATCTCAATTTCTGTTTAATCCGCGGGTAGAAAATTACGCGGATTTCTTAGATTGTCACTATATGCCTTACATTTATATTGATTACGCTTGGACAAATTTCCGCGGAAAACTTGTTACCGCGTACATAGCGTAAATTAATACCACGCGGAAATAAGTACTTCTACAGTAAATGGATTAAAATTCAGAAATATAATACGCATACTTCTGTTTCGGACGAAAGTGAAGAATTTTTTCCCAAAAAAAATATGCATTTTAAAAAGTACTTTTAGCATGCAAGTGAAATATAGCAGTGAAATTATGACATGGGGCTAGTCTACAAATATTATTGATTTATTATTTTCTACAAATCAGCAACATAACTGAATTTAATTTTGTGGAGATTAATAGGAATTTGGACAGATTTCAAAACTACTTGTGATTTGGAGGAAAACCACTAGTTATTTTTTGTTATTTTTTCTCAACAGGAAACTTTTTTTCATAATACATTGTCATACCCTTTCACTTTTGGAGAGAGAGAGAGAGAGAGAAAGAGAGAGAGCGAGAGAGAGAGAGAGAGAGAGAGAGAACAGAAAACGATCTCTGAAAACAGCAGAGATAAGTTCAGGTGCCCTAGAGGAGTAAGTGTCCCCTGTCGACGAAAAAGAAATTAAATGAACGTACTGATGTCCATCAAACCAGTTTTAATGTAGGCTATTTATTTCTGAATCTTTTCAACTTGATTCTTAAAAAATTATCTCGTTAACAGACTGTTAAATAGACAGACTGAAAGTCAAAAGTCAAAAGTTTTTCAGCACAGTTCATTTGGATATTTAGCTCTCCTAAGCTTAAATAACGTCTTTTAACAAAGCGACCATTATACATATACATTTGACTTATTACTTGCCTCTGTCAAACCCGATGTACTTTTCCTTTATCACACCAAGCCAATATCTTTCAGTCCTGTTTTCACCTACTGCTTTACAAGTCTTGTTGATATCATGCAGAAATATTTTTTCAGTTAGAACAGGCAAAGATGACGTTGATCTACAAACACGCATTGATTCCATCCAAGTGGCCGATGTGTTTGAAACTGAGGTATAATATAAAGCATTTAGTGAACTCTGATAAGTGTATAAATCTGAAAGTAACTGAATGTAATATTTATCAAGTATCAAAAAATGTTACATAATGTCAGTGCATAGACATTTATTTGAAGTTAAAGCTGAACACGACTCATAGATAGGCATACGCCATTTTCGATAGCATTATCTACGTTACATCAATACTAGGGTATATTCGTCGCATTCGTTACACCTGACTGCTTTATTGTCACGGGTATCGGCGTGGAATGGCGACCCGTGTTCGTGCTGGTTGTCTTGCATTACCTTTGTTTATACTTTATTGCAGTTACGTTTGCCTGTGTTGTTTGAATACTGCACTGACTTATACAACTATAATTGTAAATTTATTTAGTATCTTATTTTCCTGCATTAGACGAAGTATTACGTTAATATTCTCCTTCCAAGTTCTGTATAGCATACATCCGTCTACATCGGTGTCGACTGATTACTCTGAACAGTGACTAAGTTCTGCCCTATTTATAGGGGTCTGCAGAGTAGTGAGAATCGGGAACAAAAATGGCGGACAGATTCCTTTTACGAATCGTGTTCAGCTTTAAGCTAGGTTATTTGAAATGAGCAGAATAACGTACCTGTCATGTCACAAAATGGTTTATAAAGAAGAGAACAATCTTCTTCGTAGTAGAATGTGAAATTCGGCTGCACAGAACATTGAACTGAAAGACAGCCGCTTGTATTAACGTCAGTAGCTTTTTCATCCATTGGATCTAGATATTGTTTGATAAAGCAGGTTTAAATAAGATTTGAAAATAATTAAAATATCTCATTTATATCATCTATATTAAGGTACATCGGTACTTTGATTATATAGGTAACTTTCAATGAAAAAAAGTTTTTCCCTTAATAAATTTGTCAATTTGAAGTGTCTTTTTTGTCTAATTTTGCGCGGCAAGCCACGGTATAATTGTTTGAATTTTTACCTAACATTTATATTTCCTTTTCAAAAATATGAAAGTTAAAAAAACACTTTATAAGAGTGAGCAGAGGGTATATAAATCTTAATACAAGTTATGTAACCAACAAAAAAATACCTGATTGAAATACAGAATATGTTTCTTTGCCTCCACAGTCATTAAAGTAAAACTCTTCATCTCGCTCACAAGATGCATCATTACATAATGATGTGGAAACATTTCCTTTTTGTGGTATCTCTTCTAAACATCTACACTCATTGTCCTAAGATTAAAACATTACAAAACAAGATGTGTTTGTGAAACACTATGCGCCCGGCGGCAACAAAGTAACAAAAAACTATTATTAGTGTATAGGTCACAGTCAAGGTCACAAGGTCAATGATATTAATGTTATTTGAAAGAAATTAAGTAGTGGAGTATGAATACCAAATATGAAGTCTATATCTCCGATGGTTCAAAATTTCTGGGAAAAGTTCGAAATAGCTATTTTTAGCATTTAGGTCACAGTCAAGGTCACAAGGTCAGCGACGTTGATGTTATTTGTATGAGCTTTATTAGTGAAGAATGCATACAAAATATGAAGTCTCTATCTCCTATGCTCCGAAAGTTACAGCAAAAGTTTGAAAAAGCTATTTTTAGCAAGTAGGTCACAATCAAGGTCACAAGTTCATTGACCTTGGTGTCTTTTGAAAGAACTTTATTAGTGGAGTATGCCTACTAAATATGAAGTGTCTGTATCTCAAGGTTCATATGTTATGGCGAAGGTTAAAGTTTACAGCAGACAGACAGATAAACAGACAAACAGATAAACAGACAAACAAATAGAACAAAAGCATTATACGCCTCGGATCTATCGATGCGGGGCATAAAAATCTGCAAAACTATATAATCAAATGTTACATAATTATAAAAGATAACATATAAAATCATAAATACATGTATTTGTTAACATTACTTACAGTATTAATGATATATTCGTTTTAATCTCTGAATACTCATGCCCATTAAAAAGATACACAATTAAACAATATTTTACAATCGCTACCTTTATGGCAAAAACAAATAAATTAAATGACAGACATATCTCCTGGCAATATCCTGCAGATGGAGTTTTCATTTTATATGCATTCGTTGGGATCGTTGATTGTACAAAATTATCATTATAACAACCTAAAAGTAAACACATTCACATTGATTTTTTTATACTTCTATAAGTTTCAAAAAAAAAAGATTTAGTAAATATTTACCACTCATGTACTTATGTATCTTTACACAATAATTATTTACATGTTAAAAACCACAAACGTATAGAACAAGATAACAAAAGATATATAAAGGAAACAATTATATTCAAATATTGATCGAAATTTTATTTTATTTAAATACCTAATATCTTTATCAATAGAGAAATCCGTCGATACTTCCCGGCCCAGCTTAGGGAATTTGTTATATCATCTGAATCTGGTAGAATACCTCCTTTTTGTCTACAATTTTCTTGAGCTTCATACCAGTTCATTTCTGTTTTCTTACTTGCTATCAATCCTGTTTGAAATATATTTGTGTGCAGAATAATTAAGAGATAATTTTTTTTTCATATTTTTTTGAATACGAATACGAATTTTTGAAAAGAATGCTTTGTGTTAAGGCATTCATTTTAATCCCACTATATAACAGAACAAGAATGTTGATTAGACCTACACTATATCTTCGAATGTATATTCAAATGAGCTTTAGTTTGAATATTTTCACACATTCAAAAAAATATTGAGAAAGAATGATTAGTAAATTATTAATTTGAAAAATTTCATTACCTTTATTAAGAGAAAATGCACAGCATGATAACAGAATGTGTATGAATTTCATATCTCATTTTAATTCAGACGTATATCTGAAAAAAAAATAACAGTAAGTTTTCAAGAACTGCTGTTTTGTTTAGAAAAGCAACGCTTTTAAAATCAAATTGAATGTCAGACAACAATGAATAAAAATAAAGGATGATAGTTTAATACTTAATGCTTATGTATGAAGAATGTTGATTTTCAATACAAGTGTTAATTTATATGCAGTTTTGGCAAAAAAAAAAATAGTGAAATTTTATTAAATCCTTTACTAATCATAATTTCACATAATAAAATTGCAGCTTACCTTAAGTTTTAGAGAAACATAAATGGAATCTGATTTCTTTCATCAGTAACTGTGTTATTGACAATTATTTCCTTGTTTTTTCTATTTGGTTAATTTCCTGTTTGTTTCTTATTCAAGTGAACAATTCTTTGTCAATGAGGTGTACATTCCACAGATAAACAAGAAGAAAATTTTAACTGCCGTCTACTATTCACAAAAAAAAAAAATCAATAGAAATATATGAAAAGTGTAGAATAAAAAATGCAAATGAAGAGGAAGACCTTGATACTTTGTCAGAATGGATTTAATAATTAACATATATACATATAAAATATATTTAAACATCGAAAAAGTAAGCTACAGGCAATATACGAACCATTTATACTTCCGTATTCAATAAATAGGAGATTATGATTGAATTAGAGGCCGAATTGAGCATGTTATGATTCCGGAAGACAAAGCGTGTAACAAAAACTCATCTAGTTTACAAAAAATTCTAATAAAAAGGATGTAAGGAGCAATATACATCCTTAAACTGTCAAACGGTTTGATGTTTTGTGGTTATCTTATTTTAACGAAAGGAGTATCGAACATAATAATAATCTGCAAATCAGCTAGTCAAAGGAACTGAAAAAACAGATCAACGTCAGTTCCTCTTACTTCAGCTTATAAGAAATTTGATCTGTAAGTAATGCAGAAAGATCATCCAAACTAATAAGCATGTAAAGCAATTTCAGTTACTAGTACTCCTAGTATTCCCTGTTAAACTTTTCGCAGAAAACCTCAGCATAATCAGCTTAAAGGATGCTTAAGGGGGGGGGGGGCGTACTGGCCAACTTCTTTTCAATGCCAATTTCCTTTCACTTCCAATTTTTTGCATACAATACTACAGATAATGTTGGGAAAAAAAAGCCCCCTGGCCTCCATGTTGTTACGTGCTTCCTTCGCAGTGTGACAAATGTCAAAACTGCGATAGAACTCTCGATTTTTCTTTCAATCTTATTCTCCTGATTATTATTTAGATATATAGGAACCAAGTCAAGAATTTCAATGCCAACGTCCTTTCACTTCCAATTTTTTTGCATACAATACCACATTTCCTTAATGTCACTTTACTTTGGTAAGAAGTGGGGGGGGAGACCAACCTTTTAATGTTTATTTTCAGTAGTTAAGATAATGTTTGGAAAAAAAAAGCCCCTTGGCGTCCATGTTGTTACGTGCCTGCTTTCACGGTGTGACAAATACAAAAACTGCGATAAAACTTTCGATTTTTCTTTCCATCTTATTCTCGTGTTTATTAGATATATAAGATCCAAGTCAAGTATTCCACTCTGTACATGATATTTACTGAGGTGAAAACACTAATTAATTTGAAACAAATTAACCAGGTATTGAATTTTCGATATGATATAAAAAGAAATAGATATACCGGAACATTCTAAGAACAGTTCTTCCTACATTACTTTTTATATCATAATTAAACCTTGGAATGAATTAAGAATTTGAATTAAACACTCTTATCCTAACTAATTATATGATCTGTATAATAGTGTTTTCCTGCGTTTCGTAGTATATCGGGAAAACATTGTATGATAGGAACGTATTTTATTGGTTTTGCCTGTATATGGTAGGCGTGGCCAAAGAAAGGCCAATGAGAAAGCAGTATTCAGTAAGGTGTTCAAATCATTCAAAGCCAGTGCTCTTCAATACACACACGTTTTTTTTTTGTCCCCCGCTTGAAAAGTGGGGGATATTAATTTGGGTTTGTCCGTCCGTCCGTCCGTCCGTCTGTCCGTCCGTCCGTCTTTCTGTCTGTCTGTAACGCTTTCGTTTCCACACGATATCTCGAGAACCCTTTGAGCTTTTGCAACGAAATTTAGCATAGCAACTCCCTATGGACTAAAGAAGACCCCTATTGATTTTGAGGTCAAAAGGTCAAAGGTCAAGGTCATAAATAAGCAAATTCTGTCTGTTAAAACACTTTCGTTTCCACACGATATCTCTAGAACCATTTGAGCTATCGCAATGAAATTTTTCATAACAACTCCCTGTGGCCTAAAGAAGACCCCTATTGATTTTGAGGTCAAAAGGTCAAAGTTCAAGGTCGTAAATTTATACATTCTTTTTGTGTGTAACACTATCATTTCCTGGCGATATTTCAAGAAGATTTTGAGCTTAAGCAATGTAATTTTATACCAAAACTCCCTAGGACGTCTCTCGCCCCTCTCAAAGTGCCCCGCCCCGTTTGTTTTATTAATATTTATAGTATTACATGTCGCTATTTTTAGCGCAGGGGCATGAGGAGAGTTATTGCGTATAAAACAGGTTCTCGGCGGACTTTATGTTCTTATTACATCTATTAGAACTGTTTAATAAAGGCTAATTAAATCAAACACCATGGATTGTGTAAAATTTTGAGAATACCGAACATGAAAACATGAATATATACATGTATGTGACTTCAGTTCTGCATATACTTCCCTTCGTGTAAAGCGACTCCGTGGTGTAGTGGTTATGTCTCTCGTTTCAAGTGTGAGAGGTCCCGGGATTGAATCTCGGTCGAACCTTTTTTTTTTTTTTAAATACTTTTTTTTTTACTAAATGATAGTTTTCAGCATGTGAAATGAAAATTTTATGAGGTTATAAAATCATCATTACAGTGTGATAGATATTCCATATAAAAAAATCTTCTATACACATAATAAAGAATAAGCAATCAAATCTTTATATGCATATTGACATACATGTATTTTATTTCCTTCAGTATACATGTATACATTTAATAATTCTACAAATTCAGTCAGGGGGAGCCGACTTTTTCCCTAAGCTGGGGACACAAATTCTCTGAATTAGCTTGTTTTTTTTTGTTGCTTTATATAATATAATATGTCTGTATAAACATACCGATAATGGAAGTAACACTATTGTTGAAATGTATTTTAAATTCGATTTTTCCATGCAAAATATTTTGCAAATATTATAGGATATTTATGTATTTTTAAGTACTGCACCGAATACAGGTCCGGATTTTCCCTTGAGACATTATTTACATAGCGACGGACATGTTTTCCATAGTTAACCGTCTATGGTTTTCGCCTGGGCGGTTTTTAATGTCTTTGATAGGGGTATAATTTATTACACGTAAAATAATTTACAAATACATTGCAGTGCTTTATTGTTTCACATACAATGTTATGTATGTACAATATTTATGTATTTTTATCAAAATAAACGCCAGCTGCTCCCAATAAGCTGGCCTGGCTTACAGCATAGGTGTTGCATTATTTGTGGTGTAGTCTGTCAAATAATGAGTGGAGATTATACCAGATGTGCAAATAAGCTCCTGGTGCAGGTGGATTCACAGCTAATTAATAAATTATCAAATATTAAAATTCCCGTATATGTAACACAGCTGAATCATTCTCTAAGTGTTGAGTCATGTGATTTAAGGTAGGTCCGTACTTTCAAAATTTTCTGTCAAACTATGAATTTTTTAATTTGAATACCTTAGGTAAGTCATAAACTAACTAAACACCCAAAAAAGACATATCTTTGCAGGTGAATTTTGATGTTGAATTTGCCCACGTCTTTTAAATAAAATGCTCAAAATTTCTTTATTTTTAATATTTCTCAAAATCGAAATTGTTTAGATGCCATTTTTTCTTTAAAAATATTAAGAATTATATCTAAGGTTAACAAAAACACATAGTTCATTATGTTCAACCAGATAAATTTAACAAAACAGGCTATTGAACACGTATACCCCCATATTTTAAATATCAATTTGTCAATCATTTTTGGCAAAAAAAAAAGATAAATAAATAAACAGTTAAATTTAAAAAGATGATATAGGCTTTAAAATCAATCAAAATCGATCTCAAGTTAGTTTGTTTAAAAAAAATTAAAAAGCATTAGGTCCATGAAGGCAATTCAGAATTTTGTGTCGGTATATTACCAAATGACATATAGTTCCTACGGACATAGTGCAAAGTGTTCAAATTTCCATAAATAACGATGTTTAATGCTTAATTACATTACAATAAACAAATACATACTTGCTAAATTATTTTCAATCATCCAAATAGATTTTTTCAACAGATAAGTGATAATCAGAATTTTATATTGGTGTGTAAAATTAAAACCGGATCCGTAAAAGTATGACCTCCCTTAAGGTTTATCAGTAACCAAACGCAAGAATCTGATAAATGTAAATTACTGTTAAAAGTTTAATTAAACTAATTGTACAATGTACATGAATAAATTATCCTATGTGCTTCCATTATTATTATGCCAGATATCAATATCTGTTATTTTTGGAGACCAGGTCTTCCAACAATCTATTGGAATTCCCATGGTTATCAATTTTACCCCTTTATTAGCAGACCTATTTCTAAATTCATATGAAGCTAAATTTGTCCAAAATCCTTTACATGAAAAGAAGAAAGCCATTGCTGTGGCCTTCAACTCGATATTTAGATATATCGACGACGTATTGTCAATACGTTCTATTTCCATTATTGAAGAGTTGTAGTTCTTAGTGCGCTCTTTTGTGAAAAAGTCGGAGAATGTGCAATTCTCGCGGGATTTCTGGGACAAACGTAACATAAACATGTAAACAACACGTTGAATGTCGATGAACAAATCCTAACACAAATGCATATGAAATATTTTTTGTTGTGGACTTTATTTAAATCAAGAGTAGAGATGACATGGTATTACTTTACATCTATTGGTGATCGTATGTATCTATTTATCGTAATGGTACATTGAAAGTCAATACACATACCTCGGAAATGTCGTATCTTTATTAATGGACGATAAAGTTACGGTTTTTGCTCTTTTACATATGTCTCTAAGTTCTTCTATGCTTTAGTTAGAATGACAATTGCACTTAACATTTAAAATTGGATTGGTACTGGCATGTTTTGTATTATCCGCAACGCCATGCTGTCCCAGTCAGACGACCAAACGCGCCTCTAATTCTGAAGAGTTCACTAATGGAAATACAACGTATTAACAATAGTTACTTCCATTTTTTTGTCCCCCGCTTGAAAAGTGGGGGATATTAATTTGGGTTTGTCCGTCCGTCTTTCTGTCTGTCTGTAACGCTTTCGTTTCCACACGATATCTCGAGAACCCTTTGAGCTTTTGCAACGAAATTTAGCATAGCAACTCCCTATGGACTAAAGAAGACCCCTATTGATTTTGAGGTCAAAAGGTCAAAGGTCAAGGTCATAAATAAGCAAATTCTGTCTGTTATAACACTTTCGATTCCACACGATATCTCTAGAACCATTTGAGCTATTGCAATGACATTTTACATAACAACTCCCTGTGGCCTAATGAAGACCCCTATTGATGTTGAGGTCAAAAGGTCAAAGTTCAAGGTCGTAAATTTATACATTCTTTTTGTGTGTAACGCTATCATTTCCGAGCGATATTTCAAGGAGATTTTGAGCTTATGCAATGTAATTTTATACCAAAACTCCCTAAGACCTCTCTCACCCCTCTGAAAGTGCCCCGCCCCGTTTGTTTCATTGGTATTTATAGTATTACGTGTCGCTATTTTTAGCACAGGGGCATGAGAAGAGTTATTGCGTATAAAACAGGTTCTCGGTGGACTTTATGTTCTTATTACATCTATTATAACTGTTTAATAAAGGCTAAATAAATCAAACACCATGGATCGTGTAAAATTTTGAGAATACCTAACATGAATATATACATGTATGTGGCTTCAGTTCTGCATATACTTGACTCCATGTAAAGCGATTCCGTGGTCTAGTGGTATGTCTCTCGGCTCACATGTGAAAGGTCCCGGGATCGAATCTTCGACTATCCGTTTTTTTTAATACTTTTTTTCTTTACTAAATGATAGTAGTCAGCCTGTGAAATGAAAAATTTATGAGGTTATAAAATCATCATTACAGTGTGATAGATATTCCATATAAAAAGAATCTTCTATACACATAATAAAGAATAAGCAGTCAAATCTTTATATGCATGTTGACATACATGTATTTTATTTGCTTCAGTATACATGTATACATTTAATAATTCTACAAATTCAGTCAGGGGGATCCGACTTTTTCCCTAAGCGGGGGACAGGAATTCTCTGAATTAGCTTGTTTCTCCTGCATGCGGAGTTTAAAACTCTCAACTAAGTCGATACGCAAGAGGATGGTTAACGTAAGTGCGATTTCTAAAACGAGGTAAATTATTGACAAACAAGTTGATGAAACAAGAATTTCTGCAGTCTCGTTTATAGTCATCATTTCGTAAGTTCTAGGGTCGATACTATTATTCATTTATTGCATGATAGTGAGGGAAATTTGAAGACGTATTCAGCCAAGAAAAATCATATTGATATTTCCTGGCTGAATAGGTCTTCTTGTTTCCCGAACATTCATGCAATGAATTGTTTATTATACCAAAACAAGCAAAACCTTTGAAATAAACATCAATTTTCAAATACATTTTTAATTTCATTTTTAACAAAACGTTACTAAAACTCTTTGGTCAACACATTATTATCAATTTTATGACGTAAACCAGGTTATTACATTTTTACCCGTGAAATACTGTAATTTATTCATTGGATAAAAATGATATCCTGTCACACTGTGAAAGGATATCAAAATGATATCCTGTCACACTGTGATGAATATCAGAAGTGCGGGAAAACTCTCGATTTCCCTTCCCATAACGAAGATTGTTGTAAAAAAATCTTCCTTGACCTTATGTAAGATCGATGAAAATAAATAAACCATTTTGACAGCGAATAAAACTATTCAAATTACCAAAATATGTTGCTAAATCCCTGTTTACAGTGTTTTCACCTCACATAGCTATGACGTCTCAACCGCTCAACTATGACGTCACAAGCCTATGACTGTATAATAAAAAGACAGAAGCAACGGAAAAAATCAAAGAATTTTATCTTAAAAATGAAATAAACAGAAAATTCAATGTTTTGTAGTTGAATATGGAATTTATTTCACTCGTGAGACAGGATTTTTGATATTTTCACTCGTGCTTCGCACTCGTGAAAATATCAAAAATCCTGTCCCACTCGTGAAATAAATTCCATATTCAACTATAAAACATTGAATATCCTCTATTTATTGTGACGTCTACTATACTTTCGGGAGTTTTCTTTAAACGAACGATAATTTTTGCGGGAAAATGCACTAAGTATCCGAAGAGGTGGAATATGATGAAAAGCATGCCGACGGCCGGGAAATATGAAGTTTTACGACACGATCACTTTATAACTTAGAACCAATCAGATAACGCGTCGTTTAGAATATTTATAATGAGTTATAATAATATACCTTGTCAGCGAATATAACATATCATTGAGTCAAATGCTGACGGACGTTCTTGATACTAATTGTTAGACCATTATTTAAACACTGAATTGTCGACAGAATTTTCCATTTTTTCCTTTTTAATGACAAGGAGCACATAGCGAGTGCGACCGTTCGGCACGGGATCGCACTCCTTTTTGAAACCTGGTCCCACCTCCAATGTTTAAGAGGTCCGTGTTTCCTTTGCTCCTATTTTCTATTATTAAGTGGATTTTGAACTTGACATCTGTCCGTTATCTCCAGATATTTCATTTAAAAATTTCAAGAAATGCACATATGCAAAGGATATATAAATGACGCGAAACGTTTTTCTAGACAGGTTGATATATATCTTACATGGTAATTAGAACATTTTCTATTAATATAAAAAATATACCTAAATAAAATTTAAGCGATGGATTTTTGATAACATAACAATGGAATTTTGATAATATAAGAACATTATAATATAATAATATGACAATATAGTAAACTGTATGACGTGTACCTGGTAGATTAATTGATAATTTGTAGTTTTTCACGTCACTTTGGAGAATAAATCATTCTATAGAGACGTTACTCTTCATCCGTTACTCAGGACCATTGAGCCGTGAGCATGGTGAGGGTTCTTTATCGTGCAAACAATTACTTTTACACGGTACCAAAATGCTTACAATACATACTTTATTCTTCAGTAACAGAACTGCATTGAAAATTAAGAATAATTATGAGAATCACATTGTGACATATATATTGCATACTACAAAGACGTCAATAAAAAGGATAATATTGGGCTTTCTAAATTTTATGAATACAAGACAATTTTACTTCTTATATAAGCATATTAAAACAATTATAACAGACTGACTCTGTAAGTAAAGCGAAACAATCTCTGTTTTATATGAAAAAAAAATATAAAAGTCTTTGCATTGAGGTCAACTATTTTTTAAAGATATTTTTCATAGCGAAAAATCTACATTTAGATAAACTTTATTTGGACATTGCTTATATAATCTGTTCTTGGCGTCATGTGTACAACTATTCATTTATGTACAAGATTCCCTTATAGATAGTTTTCGATAGACCAGAACTTAGCAAGACTTATTTCCGGTATATGACCGGTATATTGGAGGTCCAAATACTCATATTCCTTCATTGTTTAACCAATTTTAAATTTTTATACATGTATTTGCTATTTTGATTTAGGAATCAGTATTTTTTCTGAAATATATACATTTTCGGAAACTTAATTTATCTAAAAAAAAATTTTTAATAAAGATGTTCCAAAAATATGTCTCCTACGTCTTGGTGTCATGTGAAAGGGCTTAATTAGTGAAGTATTCAAGCCAAGTATTAAGTCTCTTTCTTTCTTTGTTCAAACGTTACGGCGAAGGATAGTTTGTCGACAAAAAAGCTATATTTAGCCTATAGGTCACAGTCAAGGTAACAAGGTCATTGACCAAGATTTCATTTAAAAGAGCCTTATCATGGTGTATGCATACCAAATATAAAGTCTCTATCTTTTATGGTTCAAAAGTCATGGCGAATGTTAAAGTTTGCAGAAAAAAAACTATTGTTACCATATACATAACAGTCAAGGTCACAAGGTCATTTACCTTGGTCTCATTTGAAAGAGATTAATTAGTGGCGTATGCTCACTAGATATGAAGTCTATTTCATTCATGGTCCAAAAGTTACGGCGAAGGTTAAAGTATGCAGACAAACAGACAGACATACGAATAGACAGGACAAAAACAATTAACGCCTCGGATCTTTCGATCCGGTCGCATAAAAAGAATGCTGCAGAATCAATTATCGTAATACTTGTGTTTCATCTTGCAAGGATGATGTCAACTGCTGGTATTTGTACTCCACCATACCACCCATCC
>PRKT01000603.1:134008-192024 GCA_003671525.1 Saccostrea glomerata | reverse complement strand
CGTACCAATTGCCTGCAGCAGGAGTAAAACCTTAAGGAGTGGATCTCATCTTTTCAAAGAAGCGGTAACTGACCACTGGCACCCCAGTGTTAGTCAGGGATGGGAGTGAAAAGATGTTTGATAAGAAGTAACTGACCCTTTGAATTTACTAGTGGGCTCTCAGAAAATATACTTTCAGAATGGCAGACTTTCGGCCTATAATATATACCGGTATAGATCCATTATTTCCGAATATTTACAATCAATTTTTAACATACCCGACTTTAATATCACATGTCTAGTTTCTACGTGTGTATGTCATGGTCCAAAGAGCTATTTATGTATTAAAAAAGGATGAATCCTCCTGAATAGACAAGGTGTATATCTCTCTCTACAAGATAATTTGTGCAAACATCTAATTTGCCCGAACAAATATCTAATTTGTCCGAACAAATATCTAATTTGTCCGAACGAATTTCTAATTTGTCCGAACAAATAACTTATTTGTCCGAACAAATTTCTAATTCGTCCGAACGAATTTCTAATTTGTTCGAACAAATATCTAATTCGTCCGAACAAATAACTAATTCGTCCGAACGAATTTCTAATTCGTCCGAACGAATATCTAATTCGTCCGAACGAATATCTAATTCGTCCGAACAAATAACTAATTTGTCCGAACGAATATCTAATTCGTCCGAACAAATAACTAATTCGTCCGAACGAACTTCTAATTTGTCCGAACAAATAAAAATATTTTTTTACCTGGCCCTCCAGCGGCGCCGTAATTTGTGGACCAGTGTTATATTTTCATAGTTGCAATTTGTTACATGACAATAGCTATACTTGTTCAATACTCTTATTCTAAACAAGATTGTTAGAAAATTTTAAAATTAAAAAAGCTAGCAGCTATGACTTTGGGTCATTAAAATAGTTTAAGACTGTTTTTTTTTCGAATTTCCGAGAAACTTTCAAGGTGTAATGTTGTATTATATATCTCTTACATTAATTATACATATAAAATAATAATGAAAGAAAATATAGGAAAAAAGCACAGAAAATAAAATCATAAATAAGAAAAACGCACTGTGTGACTCGAACTCGCAATCATTAAGTCTTCATTCCAGCAATCATACCACTACGCCACGAAGTCATGTTATTTCAATCGATAGAATTAAGACAGATTGTTGAATCTTGTTGAAATAATTTTAGAAAAATTAAAAAAAAATATTTTCATCATTTTCAATATGTAGACCACCTTTAACCAAAATTATCTAAATGTAATGAAGTGGAGTCATATCCAAATGAAATTATTCAGAAGTTGTTTTTCTGGTTAAGGGTGGTTTTTTGCCACAGTTTGTGATTGTTTAAGGGGGTATCTCAGTATTTACTATATTCTCCATATAAAGTGAACAATTTTCATATCTATCATATGAGGGAACTATTCAAGGCCGTAACTACCATTGAGGCAAGTGAGGCAAATGCCTCACTAAATTTTTAGAGTTTTATGAAAAATTTGAAAAATTTACATGCATTGAACTTATCAATTATGTATGTCTTCATGCTAATTTAATATTTTCAACTTTTGCCTCAATCTCTGTAAATCGTAAATCATTCATTTCATCAGAAGCCTCATTTTCATTTAGAATTTATGTAAAATATAATTCAAAATGTTTGTTTTGTAAATTGTTTGATTGTTTAACATTCCTTCTAAAAATTTCTCATTCATATTGAGACACCACTACTTGCCGGTGGAGGGCTGCAAGTTTTAAATTTGTATTGGGCTTACATGGTTAATGAAGATGATTAAACTGAGAAATAAGTTTTGCAATCACCTACATTAGGACCTCTGTTTAAACGGTCTAATCCGAAGGACCGGTCTCTACATCCTGCAGTGGGATTCGAACCCGCGACATAATTAAGGATCAACTCCATAGTCTGCGACTCGAAAGCATACATCTAATTATTGTGCCATGCGGGCGACAATTCAAAACGAAATTAAAAAAGGATTTTTTTTCTAATATCCAGGTTTAAGGACCCCCCTTCCCCCTGGAAACCCCCATCATTTGCCATAAGGTATTACCCTTGTACCGTCTGGGAATAGAAATGCCCAGCATCCTTGCCTCACTAAAAATTGGAGCCTAGTTACGGCCTTGCTATTAACATTTGAATATTATTTTTGTGTGATTTGCTTTAAGGCAATTATAAACTAACCTTGTATGACAAAATTTTGGTTAAACAATGTATTTTTTAAATCACTACTAGTTATACAAGATTATGTCAAACGTATGTGTTTTAGTTGACACTACTTGCTTGGTTTATGATTCATCATTAGCATTGAGCACGTAGGATATTGAAATCATGTCCCCAGCGTTATCCCCCTCCCTCAAATGATATATCTAGTTCATATTGATCTCTGACCACAGATTTAAATCTTTAATTTTACATCTGTAAAAGGATCCTTCGCTCAACACTGCTGACATCGTTTTTCTCGGTATCTCGTGGGTAACATATACAATTATAGTGTTTTGACATGCGCGGATCTGGAGGGTGCTACAATTGTAGCCCCCTCCCCCCCCCCCCCCCCCCCCCCCCCCCCCCCACCCCCTTGGAATTTGCAGAGTAAAAGTTGCATTAGAACCACCCCTTAGAAAACGCAGACCCTTCTCGAAAACACAGAATTATCTATTTGAAATACATTATATTTCGAGTACCTCGGAGTTATGTAACTTACTACCGCTAAAGACGTCAAGAAAGCTCTAGATTTTGGGGACACATGGCATTTATTACAGTAGTAACAATCAAATGATTCGATCAATTTAATGCAGAAAGTACAATGTATTGCCAAGAATCGGACTCCAAATAGTAGATTGTGAACTAAGGAAAGTTTAAAATATTTTATCAGCTTTAAAATGTGACGATTTTCAGTGAAAATTTAATGAGAAAAGTTCGCTCAATTAAAAATTTCGTTAAAAATGTAACATTTTAGGATTAGCTTGTCTAAAAAATTAATTAGGCTCGTTCAGCGATTTTTAAGACAGGTATTCCACCAGGATTTTTTTTTACTTATTATCTCTCCTTATAAACTCTAAAATGACCGATCTTGCATTGTAGGAGGCCAATTTTTTCCTTCATGTTAACTACTTTCAGTATAAATTCCTATACTATATTTTCCGTACATCACTAATAGTGGGGGGGGGGGGGCAACCAGACTTTTAATTAACATTTTACATTAATTAACATTAGCATTTAGTATATAAGTAAGGTTGGGGGAAAAGGGGAGGCTAGCCCCCTCTTGTTGCTACGTCCCTGTTATAATCCTTTGGCGATCAGAGTCTTCCTCAGTTAAAGCCATATATGGCGTAACTGATCAAAAAAATATATTTTTGAAAAATACAAAATTAAGTAAATAAATATAGTTAATAAATTTAAATTAGAGCTTTTCATACAATTCTGAACACAGAGAACACCTCGTTTCATCTAGTAATACGATTTTATCTTCTCTGTAATGTGTTATTTAAATCTTTTGTATTTTCATCCGAGTCGGAGAAAATTCTGAGAATCCAAATTAAATTGTGATATCTTTCTAATGCAATTGACTTAGATCTTGTAATATACGGAAACGTACGTTCTATCTTTATATAAAGTAATGATGCAAATAATAAGTTATTATGATTTTAGTCTAATAATTTTCATTGAACATACGCCATATATGGCTATAAAGAAAATTTAATTGTCAGTGGGGAATTCAGGAATTTTGTAGCGGGGGGGAGGGGGGGGGGGGGGGAGAAGAACGAGGGTCTTTAGGGCAAGGCCCTGGTGGGGGTCCGGGGGAGGGACCCTATGAAGCTGACAAACTTTTACAAATAAGAGGCGTTTTTCCTTGATTGTTATCATATAAGTTTTACATACAAAAAAATTCAAACGGAGGAGGGGGGGGGAGGGCAGGCCCAGCGCGCCGGCCTTGGATCCGCCTTTGATTGAAAATAGAAATACATTCCCTATTTTCCATTAAAAAAAAATCTGTAATTAACTACATATGCTCTAGTAATTTACTGTGTTGATCAATCCGGAAATTCTTGTTCTGACATTCCGTTTTTGATATTAGTGAACAGGTACAGTCGTGGATGTCCGGTACCAGCAGTGCCGAGTACAGTCGGGGATGTAGGCTGACAGACCCCACTCCAATTAAGACTGTTGCAGTTTTCGCCCTTAACCACTGCTTAACTGGAGTTAAGTACGGTCTTAACTTAAGTGCCATTTATATACCCTACTTCGGTGCTGTCAAAATTATATATCATAATTTTTCTTTTAACAAAATAAAATTCCCCTCTATTTCTGCTATATTTCTTATATCATGAAATGGTGGAAATATTTCGTTATTCCTACAGTACATTATAAATTCAAATTATGGAAAACTTAAACTGTTGTTTTTTATGCGTCGGGATCGATAGATCCGGGGCGTATATTGTTTTTTGTCCTGTCTGTCTGGTTTTTTTGGTTTGTTTAATTTGTCTGCAAACTTTAAGGGGGATGTACAAGCCATATGGGATCAAGTCTGGTGTAAAATAAGAAATACCAAGAATGCGCTTTTAATACTTTACCAAATAAGCCCAAAGTTACTCAAAGTGCTAATGCACTCATTACCTGCTGTTCGAGACCAAAATTAGTAAATAAGTAAGTAAGTAAGTTTATTTTGTTATACCCCCCGCTTGAAAAGCGGGAGGGTATATAGTAATCGTTAATTCCGTCCGTCTGTACGTCCGTCCGTCCGTCCGTCCTTCCGTCTGTCCGTCCGTCCGTCTGTTATGCTTTGGGGTACCCATCTCTTATCCGCAACTCCTCTTATACCACTGAATGAAATTTGATGCAACTTTCACAGAATCTTTATTACATATTGCCATTGTGCACCTCCTATTTTACTTTTTGATCGGACACATATTTTGGGTTTCCCGGCCACAGGAAAAAATTGACTTTTTCACCAGTTATAACCATATGGGAGGCGGGGGGTATCATTTAGTGAGCTCATCGCTCACAGTACCTCTAGTTTTAATTAGGAGGAAAATAATCGAGTTAGAACTGCACAGCTACAGCATTCACGAGATGAAAAATGCATTGAAAATGATGTCAGTTCGATTCATTGATAATATGGCTACAACCATTTGTGTTGCTTTTTTCTTGGCATATTATCCATAATTCTTGAAAATTTCATTTTTCATGTGGGGGTCTTCCTGAGGCCATGTGTTTTTTCGTCCGTCATTCCTCTGTCACACAGAGTTCAAATAACATTGATTTTAGAATAAACGCGACCATAACAACATCAAGACAAGAAATTACTAAGTAATAATCATTAGCTTATATACCTTACTACTTTTATTTGTTGCAACGCATCGTCTGATCAATGAAAAAAAAAATCGCGATTTCGACCCCACTCCCGCAAATAGGGTTTCCTCGTTTATATCATGCCACTGAGCACGTAGTTGGTGTATATATCTGCTGTAGATAGAAGCGTTTATTACCATGATTTTCTTAAATTTTTCATGGAACAAGTCTTGATAATTTGTTGGTTTCTTTAAAACGCAATAAAGATAAAAAAAAATGTCCTAAACATATGTGTTTACGGCGTGTCTCTTTTCTGTGGCGATAGAAGTTATTTTCAAATAGGGCACGAGTTGAACGAGTTCCACTGAGACAACAATTTTTCTTCACAAGTCAGTGACCTGCATATCAACGTCGTTTTAACATTGTGACGTCACAAACAAGAAGCAAAACTTTATTCAGCATATACTACTTATAGAACTTGCGTATGGCTATGTGTGTACCAAATTTGTTTCTAATCTGAATCGTGGTTATGTAGATATAGAGATAGTTCTCGAACTTTTTGATCACCACTCGTACTTGTCTAGGTAATCGATTTTATGTGTCTAATTTTCTTTCTGTTTCATTGGTAATAAATAAGATTTTGATAGATAAAATAAGTTATCTGTGGCAGACTTACAAACTCTTAATTTTTAACTTTTGATGGTGCTCATTTTTCCTTACCTGGAATCAAAGAGTTTGAGAATTTTTTTTTATATCAATACGTACACTATTTAACAACTGTTCGATAATAATACTAAATGAATTACTTTGATCCACACTATAACACAGTTCCTCTTTTAAAAGTTTTCATATCATTTGAAATATTTTGCAACTGTTATTCTCTTCTACTTTTAAAGTTGTTCTGTCCCTCCATATCAAGAAGAGGTCAGGAAACAAAATCTGTGCTAAAATTAGACCATGTGCTGCTATCCATGAACTACTTTCACGGTTCTTTACACTCATTTTGAAGACAACGGTACCTTGTTTTGAACTTGAAATTACCATTAAAAAGTGCAAAATTTAGACATTTTCTTAACAAATGGTTGTAGAGAGATCATTAATGCAGAGTTGGAATATTTATTTTTGGATTTTGAAGGCTCTGCTGAATTCTGTAGTTGCGCAGTTCTAAGGAGCATATCAAAAGCATTTTTCTGCAAAGTATATTAGATTAATGTTGTACAACATGCATCCAGTTATGCATATTTATTGTATCTTTATCATAAGGACTTAAACTTTGATCAAAATATAATGTATTTTACCCATGTTTACAATTTGTTCTCACTGCAATAAAGGTGGCCGGACACCCCCCTTATCCATCGCCTTAACTTTTGAACCATGAAAGATAGAGCCTTCATATTTTGTATGCATACTCCACAAATAAAGCTCTTTCAAATGACACCAAGGTCAATGACCTTGTGACCTAGATTACAGCCTATATGCTAAAAATACCTGCTTTTCCTGCAAACTTTAACCTTCGCCGTAACTTTTGAACCATGAAAGATAGAGACTTCATATTAGTTTGCATACTCTACTAATTAAGATCTTTCCAATGATACCAAGGTCTATGACCTTGTGACCTTGACTGTGACTTTTATGCAAAAAATAACTTATTTGATCTTTCACTATAACTTTTGTTGTGAGATATGTGTTGTTTCATCATGTATATTATTAGTAACATTAAGTTTCTTGAACATTCCAGAGTGGTCAACATGTTCGGTCATTGTTTCTAGAACATTCTTGAATTTTGTGTATGTCCAGATTGTTCCAGTAATATCATGTTTTAACAACTTCTAGAATATTCTAGATTTATGATACTGTATAAATACCCTTTCAATTCGATGCATAAATAATAATTGTCGTATAAGCACCATTGAGGTATAACTTGGATTTATTTTCACTGGGACATTGTGTGCAGCAACGGACAATCTGATGTATGTATTTTTAAACTCTTGCTAAGTTTGTACTTTATGTTTCATATATTTATTATATATTACTGTAGATAAATTATTGTTAAGTTTAAATTGTGTTATTGATCTTTGCTGACATTTAGGGTTATTCTGACCCATAACAGAATTGGGGGCTCGTCCGGGATCAAGAATTTCTTGCACTTTTGCAGTTTATTGTCAGAATTTTGTTTATTGAACCGTTAAATTTGATTATAAGCCAGCAGAAATCAACATGGTATTTTCGGTCACAGATTTTCTAAATTCACCAAGTGTTTAGTTTTTTGATACGTTAAAAAAGGATGACTTGATCGCATTAGGTTTGCATTTTTGGTTAGATGTTAAATCCTCTCAGAGAAAGCAAGACATTAGAATTAAGGTTGCAAACAAACTAGTAGAAGAAAACGTCTTTGAAAAATATGATCTTCCAGAATATACAGTTAAATCAAAGTTAGAATTTCAGTATCAAGTAGAGTTAGAGAAAATGCGATTTGAGCGAGAAAAATTAGAAAGAGAAGATCGAGTAAGAGAAAGAGAAGAGCGAGAAAGAGAAAGAGAAGAACGAGAGCGTGAACGGAAATTTGAATTAGACAAATTAGCAGCAGAAAGAAAAGAGCGAAAAAAAGAGCGTGAAATGAACTTTGAGTTAGAGAAATTAAGATTACAGCACCAACCAGAACCGTCATTTGTCAAGAATGAATTTGACGCAGCAAAAAATATTAGATTAGTTCCAAAATTTCAAGAAAAATCTGTAAACAAATATTTTCCCCAATTCGAAAAGGTCGCAGAGAATCTTAAATGGCCACGAAATGTTTGGTCAACGATGTTACAAAGTGTACTGGTTGGCAAAGCTGAGGTATACTCTGCACTAGGGGTAGTTGAGAGTTCAGAATATGAGAAGGTCAAAGCAGCAATATTAAAAGCATATGAATTAGTACCTGAAGCGTATAGACAAAAGTTCAGAAAGTATAGAAAGTTTGATAATCAAACATTTGTTGAATTTTCACGAGAGAAAGAAGATTTATTCGATCACTGGTTTAGATCTAAGAAACTTGATAAAACTTTTGCTAATTTGCGCCAAGTCATCCTGGTAGAAGAGTTTAAGGAATGTGTTTCTCAAGATTTGAAAACACATTTAGAAGATAAGAATGTGAAAACTCTTGAAGAGGCAGCAGTCATATCTGATACTTATGCTCTGTCTCATAAAAAGAATTTTGTATCAAGATCTCAGACTAGCAGTAATTCTACCAATTCAGACACATATAAAAAGAGTGGTTCAGGGTCTCAGTCTTCCACAAGTCTCCAGTTTCCATCACAAGGTGGGTTAAGTCCGGTCCAGGACGTGTTGAAGGATCGTCTGGAATAGGGTCGCTTCCTACTTGTAGTTATTGTAAGAAAAAGGGTCATCGGATCAGTGAATGCTTTAAACTTAAGAGAAAAAATGATTTTGATAAAACTCAACCACATGCTTGTGCGGCAGTTAGAGGTGATAGAGAAGCCTTAGTTTCGATTTGTTCTGACACTCCTGATGTCCAGGGTTCACAGTCCAGTTCTATTGATTCTAAGGAGGATTATAAGCCCTTTATGTCTCAGAGATTTGTTTCACTCAGTGACTCTAGCGAAATAAAACCTGTCCAGATTTTGAGAGATACTGGTGCTGCACCGACGTTATTGTTAGAGGGCGTGCTTCCTTTGTCTGAGCAGACTTCTACTGGTGGGTCAGTTTTATTACAGGGTGTGGAGCTAGGCGTCATTAATGTTCCCCTGCATAGAATTAGTTTGAAGTCAGATTTAGTTACTGGACCTGTTATCGTAGGTGTTCGACCTACTCTTCCCGTTCCAGGCATTTCTTTGTTGTTAGGCAACGATTTAGCTGGTGGGAAGGTTGTACCTGATCCTATAGTTTGTGAGAAAATCACTTCCGATGTCATGTGCGATGATGAAGATGATGACATGTATCCAGCCTGTGCTGTTACTAGAGCGATGGCCAGAAGACGAGAAATGGAGGCAGACCATACTCAAGCCTTTGACGAGACGAATTCCTCTGTTGATATTGATTTGAATGACACTTTCTTATCTGACCTTCATGGCACTCAAACAAGCATGGAACCACACAATATCAAGAAGCAAGAGAAGAAAGAACTGTTACCAAAATTTGGTGGTGAGGATGATGAGTTGCATCCACTAGTTAGCCAAGGCAAGGACATCCTCAGCCGAGAACGTTTACTCTCTGAACAACATAAAGACCCAGATATCATTCAACTTAGTAAGAGGGCACTTCCACCAGAAGAGGCTACTAAAGTTGGAGAATGCTTCTATATGAAAGATGGCATCCTTATGCGAAAATGGCGACCACCTGACGCTTCCCCAGATGAAGTGTGGCGTGTTGTTCACCAGATAGTGGTCCCAGCTGCTTATCGTCGAGATGTCATGAGTTTAGCTCACGATACACCTATGGCTGGTCATTTAGGTATCAATAAGACTTATAATAGGATTTTGAGTCATTTTTATTGGCCTAAGCTAAGGAAGGATGTTTCTGAGTTTTGTAAGTCGTGTCATGTCTGTCAGATGGTAGGTAAACCGAACCAGAAGATACCATCCGCCCCTCTCCAACCAATTCCAGCTTTTGAAGAACCGTTTAGTCGAGTGTTGGTGGATTGTGTAGGACCTTTGCCTAGGACCAGATCTGGGAACCAGTATTTACTTACCATTATGTGTACATCCACTCGATTCCCTGAAGCCATACCTCTTAGGAATATAAAGGCAAAGAGCATAGTTAAGGCCCTAACCAAGTTTTTCAGTTTTGTAGGAGCACCCAAGGCAATTCAGTCGGATCAAGGCTCAAATTTTATGTCGGGGTTGTTCCAGCAAGTCATGCATGAGTTGGGTATAAGGCAATATAGATCAACTGCTTATCATCCTGAGTCCCAGGGAGCGCTAGAACGTTTTCATCAAACCCTAAAAACAATGCTGAAGACCTATTGTTACCAGTATGAAAAAGACTGGGATGAAGGGGTTCATCTTGTACTATTTGCTGCACGAGAAGCAGTCCAGGAGTCTCTTGGGTTCAGTCCTTTTGAATTGGTGTTCGGTCATACAGTTAGAGGTCCTTTGAAATTGTTGAAGGAAAAGTGGCTGACTGAGACTAGTGATCTTAATCTTTTAGATTATGTGTCTGATTTCAAAGAAAAACTTTACAATGCTTGTAAATTAGCACAAGACAATTTGAAGAATTCTCAGATGAAAATGAAAATGTGGTATGACAAAGATGCCAGAAATAGGGTGTTTAAGCCAGGTGATAAGGTTCTTGTATTTTTACCTATTCCTGGTCATCCTTTACAGGCCAGATTTTATGGCCCTTATGAAATTGAAAGCAAGATCAGTGATGTAAACTATGTAGTTAAGACACCAGGTCGACGTAAAGAGAAACGGGTTTGTCACATTAACATGTTAAAAGAGTATTTTGAAAGGTGTGACCGAAATTCTGTAAAACCAGTTTCCACTTTAGCCAATGCTAAGACTGTTCAAAATTGTATTGAAAGTGATACGAGTGTAGAGATGAATGAGAAAGATTGTAATCAGAGTGTTCGTTTGAAAAACTCAGAAGTTTTGGCTAATTTGGATGCCAAACTTGGACATTTGAACATTCACCAAAAAGAACAAGTTAAAAACTTGATGAATGAGTATCATCAAATCTTTTCGGATGTTCCAAAGAAAACTAATGCAGCTTGTCATGATGTCATAGTGAGTGACGTTCTGCCTATCAAACAACATCCGTACCGTCTGAATCCAATAAAATTGCAGTACCTAAGAAGGGAAGTGCAGTACATGTTGGACAATGACATTGTTGAACCTAGTAAAAGTGATTGGAGCTCACCATGTATTCTTGTACCAAAACAGGACGGTTCGTACCGATTATGTACAGACTATAGAAAGGTGAATTCTGTTACCAAAACTGATTCATTTCCAATACCTAGAATCGATGACTGTATTGACCGCATTGGAAACGCGAAATTTGTCAGTAAATTTGACCTGTTGAAAGGCTACTGGCAAGTGCCGTTAACAGAAAGAGCAAAAGAAATATCTGCTTTTGCTACACCAGATGGACTTTACCAGTATAAAGTAATGCCTTTTGGCATGAAAAACGCACCAGCTACATTCCAAAGGATGATTCACTCCCTTCTTCAAGACCTCGAGGGATGCGAGGCCTACATTGATGATGTCATCATATACAGCGACACATGGGACGAACATATCCGAATCATGCGTGCTTTATTTGACATTTTAGCTAAAGCAAATTTAACTGTAAACCTTGAAAAGAGTGAATTTTGTTATGCTTGTGTAGAGTATTTAGGTCATAAAGTAGGTCAATGTTATGTTACACCAATTTTATAGCAGAAATAACAATATTATCGATCTTTTTTTTCCCTAAGATAGATGATATAGGTAAGTTTGTTTATATCGGATACGGCATGAGTTACTGTTCTCGCGCATTGCATGACGGGACGGAAACCCCCATTTGAGGGTTCGAATAGACTGATAACCATAATAACAGTATCTGGTTGTGCCGACATATCATTGATTACCGCGTTTTATCTAGATACGTAAGCAGCGTACCGGACAAAAGTCTCATTCGCATATAAGTGGAATTGTTCAGTTGCATGTCTACCCCCCTTCCCTCTCATACTCAATGAAATGATGATAATTTGGGATTTTACACTTTGTTTCTCTGTATCGTAAGTATTGTAACTGTAGGAACGTTTTCAATTGTGCCAGGGGAACTCAAAACGAAGTTGAAAGAAAGCTGCGTAGGAAAGATGCACTCTAGTATATACGACTCTTCTTGCACATACTTGTCATTAGCTTGACTGTATGTAAGTGGACTATAAGACCAAGGAAAATTTATGCTGCCCCAAGAATGAGGAATTATCATTTTGTTCACCATCGGAGAATACCGAAAGCAGACTGAATATTTCTTCAAGCAATCAACTGAGAGGTTAATAAATCCAATACATTGTAGAATCCAAACTTTAGCTGTTGTGCAAAATGAAATAAATGTACTTTAATTGGAGGTGTATCAACAGGTACATGCTCCGCTGTTGTTTCAATCAAATTTCCGATGTTTTAATTTATTTCTAACTATTAAAATCTGTGTTGAATTTTTAATATAATTAGATATTTACGTTTGTTTGTTTGCTTGCTTAACATCTCTTCTAGATTTTTTAAAGAATATTCAGACGACGCCACTTGCCGATGGAGTGCTGCAAATTTAAATCCTGCATTCAAGACTTCGGTAGCTCAGACGAAAGAGGGTATTTTTTTCATAATCGGGAGGTTATAAGTTCAAGTCCTGACCGCGAGACACCCAAGTCAATAACTGTTCATTGGTGAAGAACTCTGCGCTTTGAAGTGAAAGTTGTTGGTGTTTTGGATGAGACCTTTAAAGATTTCAACCAGTATCAGGGCAAGCGTTGGAATGATAAAGACCCTTCACTGTTCAAAGTATCTGAGTTCTGAGTAAAAGCCTAAATTTTGAAGCACTTAACCAAAATGTGCATGGTAACATGGCGATTTTCTCCTCAATTATGTACAGAAAAATCTGGACACCCCTCCCCCCCAAAAAAAAAATTCAAAAAGTCATTATTTGACAGAGATAATCTTTTATCCAACATATTTTGACCATTTATATGACATATTCAGTTGGAATTTTTGTACACATTTCTTGACCCCTCCTGCACAAAAAGAGAAAAAAAACTAGAGGTACTGGGAGCAATGAGCACACTAAATAATATCTATGTGTCGGATCAAAAAGTAAATTAAGAGGGCACAATGGCAATATATAACAAGGTTTCTGATAAAGTTTTATCAAATTTCATTCTGTGATATGAGAGGACTACTATATACATGTACCTTTGAAGCGGAGGGTATAATAATAGGGTACAAGTAAGTAACAGCAGTGACATTTTAATTAGTCATGTGCATAGCCCTCTGTAGATCATTATCTGTTATCATGTTATTATTTTTCAGTTTAAAAATACACCAGATTTCATCTCATGTTTTTATTTGCAATATCATTCAGAATTTTTTTTATGGTTTAATGTAATACAAACGGAAGTTAGCATACTACGATCAAAATCAATCAGTACTACAATCAGTATACCACGTGTAAGTCTTATTCTGCAGTGAAATATTCAAAGGATGCTAGACCAATCCTGTATCACTTTATAATGAATTTAAAGCTTCGATACACGATATATCACATATACTCAGTATCAATAAAAAATGTATGATGAATAAGTAATGATACAATTCAGTTATACTTTCAAACCCTGACGTGACTTCGATTAAAGAAATTAAAATGTAGAAAAAGGGTGGTTGGTAAAGAAGTAATAAAACATAAAATCATTTCATAATTGGTTGGTTTTCTATTAATTTTACTAGAATGAATTTTTATTGAAATCGGAATTTTTAAGACTTAATTATCAATGACCTTTTTTTATATCTATTAGTTTTGTGGCGTCAGAATGAAATACGGATGATCTTCATCTAATCTTTCATAAATTATATTTCCATCCTCGTGTGAAAGATTGATACATGAATTATCAAGTTTAATGTTCGATGCTTTGTCAAAGGTACCGTGAATTTTGCATTGATTACATCTATCTGCAGTAGCATGAACTGAAGCTGCAATGGTTGTTGCAAAAACATGATTGTGGATAGCATCGGTATTATCTGCCATTGACCATTTTTTATCATACACTTCTACGCATTCCACATATGGGTGATCTGATATCGAAATACTTTTGTTTGCCTTGTCATTCGTATTTCTTTCGTTGACTTTCTTTTCTCTGTGTTCCCTGAGATGATCATAAATTCCTTCTTTTGGGTCAATGTATGGACTTTCCGTCTCCTTGTAAGATGTAGTATATGTTGATTGAAGGGATTGTTCCAGGAGTTCAAGGACAAAGTAATTATGGTTAACAATTCCGGTGACTTCCTCTAAATCGACGTCTGTACTGACCACGACGTCTGAATATCCCGCGTTTCTTTCTCTTTCATTTGATTTCATCTTTTGCTTCTTCTTAATTTTTTTCTTTCTGTAAAGTGCAGCTATGAAAAACATAGAAAATAAGAAACAAAATTAACAAACCAATTGAAATTCAATTTTATACTGCAATCGGTAAAGAGGAATACACTTCAAAAGGATGGCGTGTTTCTGAGAAAACGACTGATATGTGTTTTGCAAAAAGGACATTAAAAGGTTTTTTCATCCTACTTAAACCACAACGATCACCAACCGAAGATATATCAGGCGTAGTGTGAATATGATTCCTCCTAGAAATACTGCATCTATCAGGTAGATAACAATTTGAAGTACTTCTTTTTTATCTAGTAGGAATGAAAATGCTTAATGAATAATTGTATCTACTGTAAAATCACATGTGGGGTCAAATTTTCGTGGTTTGAAGAAAAAATGTCGATTCGTGGGGATTTGATTTCGTGGATGAAGAACTTTTTAGTAGTTGTGCATATGAAAATTTATATTTCGTTTTGGACATAAATTCGTGGGTGTCTTCATACCACGAAAACAACGAAAATTTAACCCCCACTAAAATTAGTGATTTCACAGTATTTAAAAATATCATTTTAGTTAAATAATCAAAGAACCGAACATAGGTTTGTCATCAATTTCTGATTTCTAATTTAAAATTTACTTTTTAGACCAAAGGTAGAAAAGAAAAGAATAATTGATGAATATTAATTCTTCAATGCACTCTCCTTTGATAATGTTTTCGATTGCTCCCGATTTGTATTGTTTAAATGTTCTTTGAGTTTAAATACTGTTCATTGTTTCTATATCATGTTTGCTAAATAAATGCAAATTATAAAGTATGTGAAGTTTAACACTCACTGATTATTGTATATTTTGTTATGCCTTGTGTCCCTGTTATCACTGATGATATATCATGATCAGCTACTGTAGTAATTTGCCATGATCCTGTTTCAGGCATGTTCGTTTCCTTTGTTGTTATTCCTATCATTGGTGTTTTTGCTTCTTTTATCTACATGTCCAAAATAAATTGTCAGAATTTTATTTTTAAACCTTGACTGCAGGCAGAAAACTTATAAAATAGGTAATATAATGAGATAATTTTCCTCAAAGAAAGAAAAATTACTAAACATGACTATTCTTGAAAGTAAAATACCTCTGAACATAATTCCGTGACATTTAGTTGATCTTCACAGGGTTTGACGTAGCAGTTATTGCTACTGGTCCTGTACCAGTAGCCGTCTAGTACCAGTTACCGTCTATTACGTCATTTCGCGTGTTTAAAACGCGATTTTTCGAGATTTTTCTTAAAGATCGTCTGCTGCAGACAGAAAGGTAAACATGAGTAACTTACCATACATCAGAGATAATATTATAGTGGTATACATTACAAAAACAGTGTTTCGTCCGAATAATCTTCTTGTTTATGATGTGGGGAAGTGACGTCACAACTTTGAAACTGAGGGTTTGTTCTATTTTTTATCTCAAAGCACCCCTATAAACACGTTATCGTGAACTCAGATGCGATCAGTAACGCGTTTGTTTATTTTATTGTATTTCTTCAACATGATGCGAAAAAACAATTTCTATATTTTTTCTCAATTATGGGAGAGCTGATATTGGAATGATTGCAATTGTCTACCTATGCAGTTTGCACAGAACAAAATTATTTCCTGGATTTTGTGTGTGTATATGTGTGTTTTTTGTCTCTCAAGTTCTGTTTACATTTAAATTCCTACCAAAATAGCGTTTGTAGCTAGATATCATTAGAAATGACGTAGACAGTAACTGGTACAGTGCATACGGGAAAATGGCGTCCTACCCTACCCTTCTTTAACGGTATGAAAACAAAGTTTCATGAGTAGGACTAGCAAAAAAAATATATATTCTGATAGAACAAGAGTAAAGCTTTATATATGCCAAGTTTTATCTCCAAATTGTGTCAAATAGTGAAGCAATGAAAGAAAAACCTCCATTTTTAGACGGCTACTGGTACAGGACTGTACTGTTGACACGCCTGTCGCATATGAAACACTCGATAAAAAAAACTTTGTTGAATGTTGATGACAGTGTCCTCTGGTCAATAAGAAAAAATAAAATTCAGCAATCTTTTCCCCGTAATAATAAATAATTTAATTCTGGTCGTGAATTTGATTGGATTAAAAAAATGATTTATATCGTATAAAATGGGTTGCCTACGTCACAATGACTTGTATGAAAAACGTATCAATCTGCCTGACCTCTACTTCAATTTTTGTATACAAAATGAAGTGATTTTTTTAAGCATAGTCATCTTTTTTCTAGAGGAGTAAATCCCCCCTGTCGACTGGGAACATTCGCCGTGTGCTCCTTATCATGATCAGGAATCCGATAAAAGAATTAAACACATGCATGTAGTTGGAAACTATAGTGGCTTAAAGCATCTTAACCCGAAACAGGCACAAGTTATCTTAGACAATAAAAGTACGTCATTACATAGATCATATATAAAAATAAAATTACAACAATCCTTACATGGAAAACGCAGATCAAAAACCTTATAGACAAACAGTAGTTTCTGACGGAAGTTAAGATCTGCTGTGAAGTCAATTTTGAAAAAAATTAATTTATCGGTTATATCTAATAATGAAGATAATTCAAACCCGATTATTTTATTCTCTATTAGTAGAAGCCTTAGTCATAATACATCTTTTCACAATTAAGAAATTAATTGAATATAATCCATGGTTATCTTAATATTAATATGCATATTTAAAGAAAAAAGGGAAATCAGATATTTTAAATGATTTCTTTAAAGGAGCTAAAAAATTGTCTGTGTACAGGTTATATATGTACTTTGTTGTGAAAAAACGCTCGGGTTTGTTCTTCATGAGATAAACATGTAAGCGATAATTTAATTTTTCGAATGTGATTTCAGGATATATTAACAATGATCAACATAGTTTTATTTTTTGTGTAACCTAACAAAAATTATTTTTTTAACTTTTGAATTTTGATATCTTTTAAAAGAAAAAGACTTTGGGGATATAATTTGACAAAAGTTGAAATTCATGGACAATTATTTTTCAAGAAGAAAAACGAATATATATTTTTAGCGATTAGAATCGGACCAAGCTGCTTTAACAATTAGTATCAAAATTTCAGTCATCATTCGACTAAATGACAGATGTATTTGCTGATAAGGTCTATATATAGACCAAATAATTGTTCATATTGACGTAATACAGACTGATGATATCATTGTAAAAGTTTCAAAAGCAGTGCATCTTTCTTAACACTTTTTTTTTGATGACTTGAATTTAGTTATATGGAAAAAGAAATTAAATGAACATACTGAATATATATGTCCGTCAAACCAGTTTTAACGTAGGCAATTTATTCCAAAATCTTTTCAACTGCATTGATTTTTGAAAACATAGCACGTTAACAGATTGTTGAATAAATAGATTGAACGTCAGAAATCAAAAGGTTTTCAGAATAGTTCATTTATACATTCAGCTTATTTTATTTAAATACAGTGTACCTAAAATCTGTATCAATAGTGAAACCCGTCGATACTTCCCGATCCAGCTTAGGGAATTCGTTATATCATCTGAATCTGGTAAAATACCTCCTTTTTGTCTGCAATCTTTTTGAGTTTCATACCAGTTCATTTCTGTTTTCTTACTTGTTATTAGCTCTGTTTGAAATATATTTATGTATGCAGAATTATTAAGAAAGCATTCAATTTTTCGAGAGAAAAACATATGCTTTGCCCAAAAGGATTCATTTTAATTCCACTACGATAGAAAAAGAAATATTGATTATACTAACGAATTTGTAAATCAGCTTTATTTTTAAACATTTATTAAAATTATGCTAGATACAATATATATAATTATATATGTATTTTTGCCATTTTTTTAATTTATCGATAAAAGAATCATTATATACATGTATATATAAATTATAAATTTAAAAGATCATAACCTTTATTTAAACATAATGTACAGCATGATAACAGAATGTGTACGAAGTTCATATCTTACTTTAATTCAAACGTATATCTGAAAAAATAAAGGCAAGTTTCCAAGCACTGTTGTTTTTTTTCTTTCTTTTTTAGGAAAAGCAACACTTAAATCAAATTGAAGAACTTTATTCGGTAGTAACCAATATTTGCCCCCCAAATCAAAATTTGACGGAGAAATATTTTATTATCTTTTTAAACAGGGGGATAGATGCTGACTTCAAAGCACTGAATATTTTTAGAAGCAATGGCATCATATGTTTGAAATGACGTCACGAAAATGACGCATATTTAAAATTTCCATGATTTCTGCAGAAAAAGGTATATATTACGTCGATATTTTGAGTAAAAGTCACCGAGCGCAGGTCTGATCAGGATCAATATTTTGATATAACGTGTAGAATGATAATATCAATGAAATATGTGAATATTATTCCTGAGCAAATTTGCGCTCTATAAATTTTAAAGCTAAACTTGTTGAAATTTTGACCATTTTGTCCTCTTTCTAAAAAAATGATATGAAATCGGACTAGTTTGTGACGTCATAAAAACAAAAAATTGTCAGTAAACTACATTGAAAATTTAATATGTTATGTTAATTCATATTTCTCATACATTTTAAAGAATTCAGCACATTTCTAGAATATTTCAAAATTTGACTTTTATTGGGGCAAAGATATGCAATATACCGCATATAGTTCTTTCAAACAACGATAAATTGTATATGTGGAAAGATTCAGTTCATATCATAATGACTGATTTAAATAAGGGACGAAAGGTTAATACTTTATTAAACGTTTTCAGTTTTAATTCATTTGCAGTTTTGGCAACATTTTACCGAAAGTTCGCCTAATCATACATTAATAATAAATTTCACCTTAAAAAAAATACAACTTACCTTAAATTTAAGAAAACATGAATGCAATTTGATTTGTTTTCATCAGTAATTGTGTAATTGACATTTATTTCCTTGTTTTTTTTATTTTGTTAATTTCCTGTTTGATTTCTTACTATTCAAGTAAAAATTCTTTTGTCAATAAAGTGTACATCCCACAGATAAACAAGGAGATAAATTAACTGCCGTCTGTTATTCAAAAAAATAATAGAAATATATGAAAAGTGTAGAATCAAAAATACAAATGAAGAGGAAGACCTTGATGCTTTGTTAGAAGGCCTAATTGAGCATGTTATGATTCCGGCAGACAAGGCGTGTAACAAAACCTGATCTGATATACATAGAAATTCTTATAAAAAGGATAATAAGAGCAATATACATCCTTAGACTGTCAAACGGTTTGATGTTTTGTGTTATCTTATTTTAACGAAAGGAGTATCGAACTTCATAATGATCAGCAAATCAGCTAGTCAAATCAGAACTGAAAAAAAGATTAACGTCAGTTCCTCTTACTTCAGCTATTATGAAGTTTGATCAGAAAGTAATGCAGAAAGATCATCCAAACTTAGATAAGCATGTAAAGCAATTTCAATTACTATATATAGCTAGTACTCCTAGCTAGTACTCCCTGTTACCTTTTTCACAGAAACCTCAGCATATTCATTTTAAGGGATACTTAAAGGGGGAGGGGGGCACTGGACAACTTTTTTTTCAACGACAACTTCCTTTCACTTTTAATATCCTTGTGTTTACGTGACTGCCTTCACAGTGAGACAAATGTTAAAACTTCGATAAAACTCTTGATTTTTCTTTCCATCTTATTCTCTTGTTTATCTCTTATATAGGATCCAAGTCAAGTATTCCATGCTGTACAAGATATTTACTGAGATGAAAACATCAATTAATTTTAAACAAATTAACCAGGTATTGAATGTGCGATATAATATAAAAAGAAATAAATATACCCGAACATTCTAAAAATAGTTCTACATTACTTCTTTTATCATACGAGGGACGTTCCATAAATAATTAATGTCATTAGCTCGATGACATACAACATATAAATTATATAACATTAAGCTTGATTTTCTTTCTTTATTGAATCTAAAACGAATTGATATCAGTTTTTGTGACCACTTTTCATCGCATTATTTCATCGTGGGAAGCTGGAAAACAAGGGCTATTCAAGACACTGCATTGAACATAAATGGTCAAGAATCAGTAAACTAGAGTAAAATTAAACACTTCATTAAGGCAACTGTAAAACTTGTTAATAGCCCAAAAATATATTAACTGAAATACGAAAATTCACAGCAACCACTGTCTGTTTTATAGACACGTGAGCAGATTGATTTTAATAAACAAAAAGTATATAATGGGCATCAAAAATGGGTACCGTCCTTGGCAACAAGGACTTACAACAACCAATATATATTTGCGAAATACAGCAAATTATCACTGATTATGTCTTATTGAATTTAAGACACAAAGCAAAATGGATAGAAATCATTTTGGGGGTAGTTCACGCCGTTTTTAAGAAACATTTTATAGTAAAAAAAGTTTAATACTCAAAGGTCACCCTATATTTTGAACAATGGGTGAAAACGACAGCTTGTAGGGATATCCAATATTTTTAAAAAATCAAAAAATTGTACTTATTCACGTTTGTTTGAAATTCAAACAGATAATGAAACTTGAATCCATTTTGCTTTGAACCCTCAAAACAAAATTATATTGAGATGGACTTGACAAAACTATAAAGGCCCTAGAAGAGCAAAGAATTGCAAGAGCACAAAAACAGTTTTATATGGTATTTTCTTAAATAATAGTGGTCTCTTTGTTCAAATTCATATTAGGGGAGGAAGTTCAATATCTAGAGGAGTCTAGAAAACATTTTTTTTGTTGCAAAACAATGAAAGGTTTTTGAGAGGAAGGAAACAGAATGAGGAATCCACTACATTAAATTTCTTCCTGACAGCATCCAAACCCACAGGTCATGAAGAGTGAAGGAGTTTTAGGGATAAACAGAAAAAAAATGTTTTGTCACATTAATTAAATTTGCCAGATCTTTCAACTTTTGACTTGTTCAATTTCCTGAAATTAGAAAAACATCTACCAGAAGGAAAAAAAACAAGTACAGCAAATCATAGGATCTGCCACATTCCAGTATACGAAAGGTCATACTCAAAAATGTGTTTTAAAAACAATTAGAAATTGAATAAAAATGTTACGGATATGTGTTTTAATTGAAAAAAGATTATTTTAGTTAAATCATTAAGACTAAATCATAGAAAAGCGTTTTTTGTTTCTTTCCGAGCCCCAGTGACATTATTTATTGAACGCCTCTCGTAATTAAACACTAGATTGAATCATGAATCTGACAGTGAAACACTATAATCCTAACTAATAATATGATATGTATAATAGATGAACAAATAAGCTCCTGATGAAGACGGATGCACAGCTGCTTAATAAATTATCAAAAACTAAATATTAAGATTCTCCTGTATGTTACACAGATGAAATTTTCTATTAATGTCGAGTCAAGTGATTTAAGGTAAAAGTTGATGGGAGCCACTTTCTTTAAAACATGGTTTATTGTTTAAGGTTTATCTATAGTTAAACGTAAGAATCAAAGAAATGTAAATTACTGTTAAAATTTTAATTATAGTACTTGTACAATGTACATGAAAAATTTTTACTATAATCATAGACACCAACTCTAATTTTCAATTACTCCCGTAGATTTTTTCGGCTGTATGTTTATTTAAATCTTAAGAAAATTAACATGTACATTTTGTCTTTTTGAAAAATTGAAACTTATTTCATTTTTTGTTAAAGTCCATGTTTTGATTCCTTGACACCAAAATGTAGACTCGAATCTGAGATTATTGATATTGCAAATCATAGGCTTTTCAAACCCAAACGATTTACTGAAGGAAATGCAACTAAAACAATCTGTTTTTCTCTTTAAACAACAACAACAACAAAAATGAGACGGTCATTTAAGTATTATTCTTAAACACAAAAGGGTCCAGTCTTGTTTTCCACAATAATTGAAGTTAAAGTCTATATACACTTGTATTTACTATAAAATTTTATATGTGGAATGTTGTTTCCAAACTTTTTGATTACAAGAAAACTTTACAGGACCTGGATTTTGATTATCTGAAACATAATCCTCGATCGTATTCATAGCTTTCCCTAAAACTGCTGGACACATTATTACTGATGACGTTGACGGACTAAAAATGACGAACTTGGATCACTTATAACTTTAAGGGGTCTTTAATATAGGGAACCCTCATTCTTCTGGAAATAGCGCAGAAATTTCATTAATATTGTGGATTCTGTTGATTGATGATTATGCCAAATATCAATATCTGTGTTATTTTTGGAGACCAGGTCTTCCAACAATCTTTTGTAATTCCCATGGGTACCAGTTATGATTGACAAATTATTGATAAACAAGTTCATGAAACAAGAATATCTGTAGTCTCGTTTATAGTCATTATATTGTAAGTTCTACGGTCGATACTATACCTTTTCAGCAAATATAACATATCATTGAGTCAAATGCTGACTGACTTTTTTCATACTAATTGTTAGGCCATTATTTACAGACTATATTGTCGACGAAATTTTCATTTTTTTTTCTTATTAATATCGAGGAACATATAGCGACTGTGACTATTCGGCAGGGGATGTCACTCCTCCATGAAACATGGTTCCACCTCCAATGTTATAGAGGTTCGTGTATCCTCTGCTCTTATTTTCTGTTGTTAAATGGAATTTTAGCTTGGCAACTCCCCTCCATATATCTCCATATATTTCATTTACAAACTTCAAGAAATGCACATATGTAAAGCATATATATATGACGCGAAATGTTATTCTAGACAGGTTGATATATATATTTCATGGTTATTTTATGAAATTTTTGTACAAATATTACAAATATACCTAAATAAAATCTATGTGATTGAATGTTGATAATATAACAGTGGAATTTTGATAATATAACAAAATAATAATGTAATAATTTGACAACTTAATAAACTGTATGACGTTAACCGGCTGTAGATTAATTGATTATTTGTAGTTTTACGTCACATTGGGGAATATATCACTCTATAGAGACGTCACCTTTCTCTGGTAACGGGCTTCAAATTAAGTCCTATATTCAGCACTCAGGAACATTGAGCCGTGAGCATGGTGAAGGTTCTTTATCGAGCAAATAATTACTGTTATACCGTGTTATACCGTACCTAAACGCTTACAACACATTCTTTTTCTTCAATAGCAGAACTGCGTCGGAAATTAAATGGGTGAGAATTACATTTTGACATATATCTTGCATACTACAAAGATGTCAATGAAAAGGGTAATATTGGGTTTTCTAAATTTGATCAATACAAGACAATAATTATACTTCTTATATATATAAGCACATTAAAACAATTATGACAGACTGACTCTTTAAGTAAAGCAAGGCATGTGCAATCTCTGTTTTAAATTAAATAAAAAAAATGAAAAGTTGTTGCATAGAGGTTAACGTTTCTTTTTTTATTTTTTATAATAGCGAAAAAACTACATTTAGATAAACCTTATTTATACATTGCTTTTATAGTCTGATAATGGCGTCATGTGTACAACTATACATGTACATACAGGCACAAGCTTCCCTTATAGAAACTTTTCAATAGACCAGAATTCAGCAAGAGTTATTTCCCGCTGATCGCCATATTGGAGGTCTAAATCCTTCATTGTTTATCCAATTTTAAATCTTTAATTTATCTAAAAAGCATTTAAAACAGATGTTTCAACACAAATTTCTGCTACGTACATCCTCTAAATTTGTTAAGACAAAGAGGAAAAATCACCGAGGCAACCTCCAATATTGCGACCAACGGAAAGTAACTCTGGTTTGATTTAGATCTATCAAAAACTACAGGGCTAAAAATGATGTTCATAAATGTTTGTCAACTTTCTTGTCTCTTTCTTGTTTCATTATAATTATTTTGGAATTTATTTTCATTCATCAATTCTTATAATGCACAAACAAAAACAATCTTCTTTGAAAATCAACACATGTCTAAATTTAACAAAATGCATTCTATTTTAATATGAGTTTAAAAAGAATGCTACAGAATCCATAATGCAGTTGACATCATGCATGTAAGACAAAAAGCTTGTATTACACAAGTCAACTGCTGGCATTTGTTGTCTACACTAGCACCCATTTTAACCACCACAACCACACACACCCTCCCCACCCACACCCTCTCCACCCCGAGAAAAAAACTATTTACTCCCGCCGCAACTTAACTGAAATGCATTATACATAATTTCAACATGTAACAGCTAATAAAATTTGCATCTTTTTCTTTAATACGATTAAAAATATATTAATCTTCTATTACCCTAGATGCTTCAGTATATTTTTCTCTATGTCTCAAAGTAAAACCCCTTTCAAATACATCTACAGTGTATCGATAGATATTACTTAATCAGTCAGTTTAGTATTTTATTCCAGTCGTAAATGTATATAATGTGTCTTTGCCATGCTTTCACGTGCACTAGAAACGCAATCTTCATAAAGCTTGCAATTCAAAGCAACATGGGTGCATTTTGGAGACGTTAAAGAACGATCTGGACACAGAAAAAATAGAATATCGGTATCGCATATGTCAAATACAGTGTAGAATAAACCAGTTTTAGAGGACCTACTAGTTACAAGATAAATTGAAATATAGAGGTTGGGAGATGTTGTTCGGTCACCAGTTATTGATTCTGCTGATCATCATTTAGCAGCAAAAATGAGCACATTTACACATTATTTTTTTTGTTAAAAATCATCAGTGTACCATTTTAATTTTCAAGGTCTTGGTTCAAGAAATAAACCTTGTAGAAAAATTAGAAAGAAGTAATCCAGTCGAACATTATTATCTATTTATGCAGATTTAAATCATAACAAGATGTGTTTGTGAAACACTATGCGCCCGGCGCAACAAAGTTAAAAAACATATTTCAGCATACAGGTCACAGTCAAGGTCATAAGGTCATTGATTTTGGTGTCATGTGAAATAACTTAATTAGTGGAGAAAGCATACTAAATATGAAGTCTCTATCTTTCATTGTTCAAAAGTTTTGGTGAATGTTCAAAAAAGCTATTTTTAGCATATAGGACACAGTCAAGGTCACAAGGTCATTGACCAAGTTGTCATTTGAAAGAGCTTAATTAGTACTAAATTTGAAGTCTCTATCTTTTATTATTCAAAAGTTATAGCGAAGGTTAAAGTTTGCAGAAAAAAACTATTTTCAGCATATAGGTCACAGTCAAGGCCACTAGGTCGCTGATCTTGGTGTCATTTGAAAGAACTTAATTAGTGGCGTATGCATACCAAATATGAAGTCTCAACCATTCATTGTTCAAAAGTTATAGCGAAGGTTAAAGTTTGCAGACAAACAGACAAACAGATAAACAGACAAACAGACAGACAGGACAAAAACAATATACGCCTCGGATCTTCGATCCGCATAAATATATCAAAAATATATACTCAACAACTGATTAAATATATACTTCAATTTGTTATGTAACAATTTTTAAATACGAAAGTTAAACCTTCAAGAAAAAATAGAGAAAAATATACCAGTAAAAAAAAACAGGCACGTAGCATGGGGGGCATGAAAGCCTGTCCCCTTTTTTCAGACAAAACTTTTTTACTTTTGAAAAAAAATCATTTAAAAATTCGATCCCCCTCTCCACTGTGTAATGCCAAAAGAGGGATAGTTAGCAGTGTCTGATTAAATTTTGGTACTGAAAGAAATTGAATTGTACCCCCCCCTCCCCCCCAAACGAAATAGGATTTTAGAGTTTAAAACATGTTCCTTTTTTCAATTTGTGATTTAGTTTTGCAGTTACGTTGATTTTTGTTCTCTTGGTGCCCCATTCCTCATTTTCAAAAATGGATTCTACGTCTCTATATTATTGTTTATTAATCCATAATTTAATCATCATCATAGCGATATGTAGTCAAATATTATTGGAAAAAGATAAAGTATCTGAGTATCTGAGACATTTTAAAAACATTTTAATGTATTACATCAAGTACTCTAAATATGATAACACACATGTAATAGGGTAGTGAATATATTCATAAAAAGTAAATTATCCTCTAAAAGACATTACAGCATAAAATATTAACAGTTTAATTATACATGAATTAGCTATAGTATAGGTGGAAACAGTTTAATTATACATGAATTAGCTATAGTATAGGTGGATTTATTATTGAAGATTTTCTTTGGCTTTAGTATAGAGTGTTCTGAGATCACTATGATATTGGATATTGCTTACAAAATTATTCAACATCTGACAGTTCGTGTTAAAGTTTTCGTTCTTGACATTAAAAATTGCTCGAATATTTCTCGCTAAAAAGGAAACACTAGTTGTTTTGGTAATTTGCGCTGACATTCTTGTTATACTGTGGTTTTTTTTCTAATACATGTATTTCTTTTATTTCTCTAAACAAGATAAGGAGTTGATGTGGCTTTTATGATTAATTCAAAAGACATTATTCATTAAATATTTTTCTACCGGCATATAAAAAAATCATAAGCTAAACAAAGACGACAATCGATTTCCTCTTACTGTAGATCTACGTAACCAGACTTTAAACTAATGTTAACATAGTGTTTATCAATAGAATATATATTTCAAAATACAAAGTTTATAAATTAGTCATATACATATATTGAACAGGTATAATACAGAAATAAAACTAATTAAAATCATTTCATGCAGCGTTTTTGCAAATGGATATACAGTCAAATACAATATTTGAAATAATAATTCAAATGAGATATAATATACATGTAATGAATACAAGATGACATATATCCCTTGAATTTATAGGTCTAAATAAGAAAATGCAAAGGTGCATACATATCAGATCACCCAGATGTGATAAAGGTTCATTCTCTATAAGGCCGTTTTCCGGCCTACGATGAAATTATCTAAAAATGTGTTATTATGTTATTTTAATCTTTCTATTATATGATTTTGATCCTTTTTTCCCAACACCGATCATGTGAGTCACGTGATTCACAAATTAAAAATGGCGTCCAAGCATAAAAATATTTAGGGTATGTCTATTTAAACTTTATTTTTATGCATAGATTTTGAGATAATGTAGAATAATTCATATAAATATAAAGTAAATATATTACATTTGAAATTTAAATGTAAAAAATGTACGAAATAATGTTTAAATTAATGCAACGTGGTGCAAATTGTTGTCCATTAACAATTTGCATATTTTGACTTTAAATCTTTAGAAAATGCTCACCTTATGATAAAATTAAATCTCTTTTAATCATTTTTTTGTCAGAAATACTTTATTTTTTAATCAGTGTGTATTGTGTGTCATTTATATACATATTTTACTTGATTTCATATAAGATCCTGGATTAAAAATACGGTATCGAATAACCTGTAATAATGTGGAAGAAAACCTGCATCACAGTTTGTATTTAGATCAAACAAATGAGCGATTATTGTTAAAGATACTGCTATTAAAATACTCAAATGAATAAAAATAAATGCGTAAAAATATGCTTTTAAAATTATTTTTCATATAGTTGACAGGTATCATATAAATAATCATTGAATATGAAGTGTACGTATTAAAGGGGCTATTAAAAATTTCTGAAAATGAATTAAAATGACGTATCAAATAAATACCTGGTATATAAAAAAAATTAGGTTTATTCTAAATTTACAACAGAACGAAAACTTCTGTACATGTATTTCAGGATCAAAATTTAACTAAACAGATACATTTACTCTGGATTATCTTCAGACAACCAGTCACAATCCGCCGCGTCTTTTGTATAGTCAAAGAGGGGTCGTGGTATCAACTTACTATCTTGATGTCGCTGGAAGGACAAATACCATAGCACAGCAGCAATATGTGCACAGCAGCCTAATGTGCGAGCTCCTGATTTACACTGACAATACCAGCCTGTTATTGGATTTCTTTTTTCGCAATCATACGATATCCATAGGATGTAAGTTTTCGAGGAACTATGTCTTGATTGTAACTTGGCCTTCAATAGACCATCCTCTTGTTTGTGTACAAATAATTCATATTTCCCATCAGGTGATATATGTTCTATTGTATAAGCCTTTGCCTGCTTTATTTGATATACTCCAACGGTGATATCTCTAAGATCATTCTCTGAAAGACGAGGAAAACCCTCTATATCAAAACCATCAACTGTCTCCCATGCACTTCTTTTAGCTGCAAGCTTTTCATTTTCCACCCGTTTTTGTAATTCATTAGTTGTCTTTGATAGGAATGACATTCGAATTGCCAGCTCAGTGTCCTCAAATTCAGAATTTCTCATCGGAGGTCTGTACTTATTGCACAATGCACATACAATACGTACATAATCACCGACAAATTGTATCTGTGTATTTGGCATCACCTGACCCAAAGCTTTCCATCGCTTCACCCTTCCGTTCACTGACTCAACAACCCAACGTACCTTTGTTACCATTCTGGACTCGTTTGCCTCTTCAGTAGAGTGCTGTTTTTTCCCCTTTTGTAAGTAGCACGGCATCTGTGTTCGAAATCCCATTTGTTGTAAAAAATCTCTGCAATCTCTAAATCCTCTGTCCAGAACGAATATATCTCCATCTGAAAGCCAAGATTTCAATCGTTCGGTATCATTCTTCATTATACTGGTTAAAATCGAAGCATCATTATTGCGTCCATCTGCATCTAGATAGCATCTAGTATGTAACCATCTGTACCCACTATCATCATTGGCTTCAGTAGCGGTCGATTTTTGTAAGCACTATATGTTCGGCGCTGGAAACTGTAGTTTGAACTTTTTTCTATGTAAATGTATGTACCATCTACAACAAGGGCTGCGACATCTTCACCATCTGCAAATAATTGCTTTACGAAAGGACTAGTGTGTTCTCTAATAAAGTTGTCCCTAGAAACATGCTGAGTGCCCAGATACTGAGGAACAAATTCCTTCATTAGCACAGCCCTTGCACTGTGGATTGCTTTTGATATGTACTGTACATTAGGTATCTGGAACATACTGCTCATCACTTTAAGGGACACCCCTGTACGCAGTTTTGTCAACAGAAGCCCTAAACATGTTCTAGCTGATCTGACTGATGTGTTTCTCAGTGATGGAAGGTATGTTACCAAATTGTCAAATTGCTGTTTAGTGAGACCTGTGAAATGGACATAATCGGTGTCTGATAGACCAAGAGGGTTATCAAAGTCGATTCCCTTCGGCTTGTTCAGTACATTCATGCGAACATTGTACAGCAAAGTCATTAGATCTGTTCTGTTGAACATGGTATGATCTGTCACCTTCGAGAGCATTTGTTTGCATTCTTCTTTTAACCCACCCTCACTCAAATGTTTCTGGCAACACCTTGTACCTTCTGGTATGATTGTACCAGTTTCTATGAAAAACATTGTCCTCATGTCTTCATTTATCATAACGAGATTTTCTCGTTTATTACAAAATTGACACTTTGCATGTGAAGACATACTACGAGGGACTTCTAACTTGATAACCTTTGGACTACCAAAGGATGAAGAAGCCTGTCCTTCCTCCGCGTCAGTATCATTTTCTTCGCTTTCATTCTTGTTCTGTCTTTTGTGGTAATATGCCATTCGGCATTTATTACAAAGTAAATATCCGGATTCATCTGCCTGATAATTTACTTTTGATGTGATATAATCATAGAGTTCTTTGTTGGTAGTCTCTTTTATATATCTCGTACCTGAAGAACTACGTAGGCGTTGGTTGCAAATGCAACAGATGAGGTATTGCTGAAGTTTACAGGATTCCATAAGTATGAAAAAGGGTATTTGCCCCTATTCAGGTCCGGATTGCGTTCTCAGCACGGCTGAGGCAATAAAAGCCAGGACACTGTCCCTCCCGCTCACCGGCACTCCATAGAAACCCGCAAGATTTTCAACAGCTCCTTCCACTACCCATTTAGAGAGCTTCAGTATGTCTACGATCAAGCAGATTTCTGCAACTTCCAACCAGGAAGGATTCCCCTGACTTCTGGGTTGCTAAGCCAGAGTCGCAGTTCTCGAAGCTTGTAATGCTACCAAAGATGCGTGTTGGCTCCCCAAATCCGCAGATGAAGTTCACCTCAACATCCAGATAACGTACATTACTTCGACCCTGTCTCACTCATACGGAGAAAATATGAGCGTCTCTCTGGCAGGTTGGGACGAGAAACCCCATTATGAAAGATATTTTCCATGCCAGTAACCGTTTTTAAACAAATGACACAGATAATAAAAATTTACTTAGCGTCTTTGTACAACCACAAAAAATCAAGAAGAAACGGATGTACTTTTGATAAAATATATTAAAAGATATTAGAGGGAAAATAAACAGTAAAATTTGCGTCATATAATGCATAAAAAGTACATAAATACGTATTACCTCACTCCTAATTGACAATTTAATCACCATAACTAAAGCAAGGATTTATTTTATGTCCCCCAGTCCTTTCAGGCCTTTGATTAAATATTTTTAACATAAAAACTTAATATTTTCCCGATAAAAATTACATGGCTTCTTATAAATCTAATTGTAACCATAAAAATGTCACTCTGAATAAAGATTAACAAGATAAAAAAATCTACGTAGGTTGATAGCATCAAAATTGAGTAGATACCTTTTTTCTAAATATTACTAAAAAACAAGCGTAAAGTTTTTATTTAGGTGTCATAACCACCTTTAACCAAGTTCATTTTTTTCTGGTGACTTTTTAAAGCTTTAGAAAGTTTATATTCAAATTTTGGTGTTGGTTAAAGGTGGTTATGACATGTGTAGGAGTTGTCAAACACACCAACCCTCTCATGTTTTCCCATTGCGCTAATGTTAATACGGAGCGATGGTACACCACTTTGAGAACCCATATCATAAAAAAATATAACAGGGTCAGTGACCAAACAAGTTTTGGCATTAAATTTAATCTTTTATTCGATGATTCATACAGTTTTTAAAGGAAAAAAAATATTTTGAAATTTTGGAGTCATTGTAGGCCGAAAAACGGCCTTATAGAGAATGAACCTTTCGCATTGTCTACAAATCACCTGCGTTTATTCTAAATATATGAACAAAGTACGATAAGATCCATGCAGAAATAAAATCGAATCTTGGAATATTTCGAACCTGCTTAATTTCTAAGTTAAAAATACTTATTTGTGCCTACAGGCATGTAATATTTTAGCAATCATTAGCTTAATTAAATTTGATTGCCGAAAACGTTTTTACCTTTAAGTAAGGTACCTCGACTCTGCTAAATTCTGGAAGTAATGATTAATAATTTTTCCAAATAGATAATTATGTTTTTTCCCCTTTTTTAAATGAAAATTTACAATTGACATTTGAAATAATTAAATATGATAAATTGCAATTGAATTTAACAGTAAAGAAAATTTTGGATCTACGTAGGTTACATACATACATAAGTATTTGTTTGGATTTATTAAAAAAAAAAACATGAATATTTTACCGGTGAAGTGCCTCAATAAGTCAAGTATTGATGAACAATCAATTACAATGCGATATACAGATTTATCCTCTAAACAGGCAGAAATCATCAAAACTGACTTAATTCAATAAAATGATAGATTGAAAGAAAAATCTTATTTTACACATTACTTTGAAAGGATACTTTTAAGATTAACAGATCTAGATCTTAATACAGGAATAATGAAACAAAATTCTGAATATTCTTATATTGAATTGAACAGTAAAAGTTAGTGAAAATGTACAACTTCACAAGAAATATCTAAGGGTAACCACATCACGAATTGTTTTCCTTTAAATATTGAGCCACTGTTTGTTTCAGAGTTTTGTTACTTCTGAATCTCTGGACTTTGATTCGGAAATTTTTCGACTTATTACAGCAATCCAAGCGTCTCGGACTCTTCGATTTTCCAAAGCTAGTTTGACATTTAACTGAGTCGTCGATAGAGAAATTCCATAAAGATCTGAAAAAAATAAGGGTTGAATAATGACACATCGTCCAAAAATTATAAACTAAAAAATAGTTGATAAATTGACAGGTGTTTCTGAAACGTTTTATTACAAAACTTACAAACGGGTATATTTCATATATATAATGTAATACTTTTGTCAACAAAATCATAAAATCACCAAATGATATTGATACACAAAAAGGTATTTATTTGTCAATTTCTGTGTTATTTTATATATATGATTTATAGTGGGATGATTTATTATTATGGTAGAAAACGTATGTTAAGTAGCATGATATCTTTGTAGGAATTTCACTTACAGCGAAACCATTATAATTTGCAAAACATTCATTCGTACAATAATTAGAACGGGTGAAGGCAAATCTTAAAATTTTACTTTAAAAGCGGGAATCGATGGACAGATTGCCTTCTATAGATTTTTAATAATTTTTTTCTTTAACGCATATCGAAAGATTTATCATTCACTAAAACCGTAACACTGACTGAGAAGTCAATTATAATATTATAATGGCATAATGTGTTTAAAAGGTCGACCTTTCAACAGTGTATTATGAAATACATAAATGAGAACATTAATATTGATTTTTTTATTTTTAAGATGTCTTAATACTAGTGGATATGGAAATAAATTTTCCAACGGCGCCAACGCGTGACATTTAAGAAATCCTACCCATATCAGGACCTTATTTTCTAACTTTAAATATCAAGTGTATTACTACTATGATGTTATCACAAAGCGTTTAAGAGTAGAAAAGAAGGATTTATCAAGAAAATTATCAAAATAATCATTACTTATGTAATCATTGAAGATTGCGTTGAAGTCTATCGAAACAAGTATTCACAAGACGAAAGACCACCTTTAAGCAATCGCTTAATGGTAGCTTAATGGTGACTTAATGGTGGCTTAAAGAAGTTAATTCCTTTAAGCCACCATTAAGCCACCATTAAGCTGCAACTTACAGGTGCTTAATGTCCAAACTTCATTAAGCTACCATTAAGCCACCATTAAGCTGAGCTTAATGGTGACTTAATGGTCAACCCTCATTAAACTTTTACGCATCTTATATAGAATCTTTGAACTAACTTTTAGTTATTTTAATATCATTTACGCAAAATCTATTCCAACTCATAATTCTGTCTCGATCATAATTTCTACGAGTTTTTTGTCAACAAGCATAAACTTGATCACTGGGAACAAAGTTAGCTAATGGCCACAGGGGCTTGCTCGAGGTGTCTAATTTTTTCTTAAAATCATTTACAGTGATAATAAAACAAGACATCCTGTATCAGAACCGTATATTATTTTTTTTTTAATACATCATTATTACATGCGTTGTTTTTATTTTTAGTGTATATGATTTTTGAATATAATTAATTATTACACACCGTGAGCAAGTCCTTGTGAAATATCTTAAATTTACAATACCAAAAAACAATTTGTTCTTAAAATTATCTATATTCATGAACACAAAATATATATTACTTTTTAAAAACAAAATGGTATTTTTATTTCACGTGTTAAAAGAAACATTCCGCTACAGAATTCACAGGAATATAACTATATAATCTCATGAAAAAAAATCTCTGTCCTTTTTTTTTCGGGGGGGTCTACTGGTATACAAATGTTTAGTTTTCAAAGATTGACTTTTACCATGAAACTTTTTAATGGCTTTTACATCATGAATAATTCTAATTAATTCGTTATTTTTTTTAATAGTGCAGCGGTAAGTATCAGTCAAAATCTAGTCGGTCTTCAATGATTGTTATTTCAAAATCGATTTTCAGAGGAACGGCCGATCAGACTAAACATGACAGCCGACCAGATGTATACACATTGAGAAACGGGGTAAAATTAACAAATGATCAGTGTACAGTAAACCGACTGGTCAGACAATGGACCTTAATTAGGTGTCCCCCCGTCCCCGGTTAACTAACAGGAAACTATACATAAACACAACGTACACTGACAGATTTTAATGATCAATTATTTTTTTAAAAATTTTAAATTCAACGCAAGCATATAACAAATTAAAAATTATGATTCATCGTAAAAAGTCAATTTTTTTGATACCCATTATGATACAAAAAGAATTAAAACTGAATATGATATTCTAAAAAAAAGTTTTTGTAAACATAATTCATGGTAATTAACCAGGTAATTCTTACGCGAGGATTGTCACTAAATTGTTGACACAGAAACCGTTAATCCGCAGTATATTAAAAATAATAGTAGAATCTGTTTTTCCTCTTTCTTTTTCGATGATAGACTTTTGTGTTTTATCTATAATTAATTTATTTTCAATCATGATTTAATGCTTACATTTCGAAAATTTTCGAATAACAGAGCGAAGAACTCAATCACATTACATCAATCTAAAAGCCGAACTCAGTGTAGAAATTTATATTAATGTGTTAAGATCCACAAATAAAATTGTTTATATTTTGATTAATAAATCAATTCAAGACTTTTGGAAATGTTCAACAAAATACTAGTAAATACCTTTACAAGTCCAAACAAATTTTGAAAAAAATAAAAGTTAAATATTTAATATTTTCCGTACATTATCAAGAGCGGCGATAGCCTAATAGATAAGTCGTTCGCGTTGCAACCCTAAGGTCATGGGATCGCGCCCGGACTGTGGCGGTTTTTTTTTATTTTTGGATTTTGAATTTCGTTCTTTTTCATTATTTTTACCAAATCAAGATATAAGCGAACTCTACATTCATAATATTGATAACAAATCACTATAAAAATAATTTTTCACCCATATAAACAATATTATCGACTGCGTAATGTGACTTAATGGTGGCTTAATGGTGGTTTAATAGTGGCTTAATGGTAGCTTAATGGTAGCTTAATGGAGTTTGGACATTAAGCACCTGTAAGTCTAGCTTAATGGTAGCTTAATTGTGACTTAATGGTGGTCTAAAAGTTACCATTAAGGACCTGTAAGCCACCATTAAGCTACCATTCAGCTACATTTAAGCACCCATTAAGGACTTTGAGTTGGCTTAATGGTAACTTAATGGTGGTGTAAATGTTACTTAAAGGTGCTTAATGGTGACTTAATGGTGACTTAAAGACAACCATTAAACCACCATTAAGGACCTATAAGCCACCATTAAGCCGGACTTAAAGGGTGTGTTTCATCTTGTGATTTTTTTTTTTAATAAATAAAAATAAATGCTAAGAATATCAATTAATGATGTGGTGGACAGAAGTGTTTTAAAATATCATTAGGAACAGAAAAAAAACTTTTGTAAAATATTTTTCGCCAGATATAATTTTTCGGATTAATTTTGTTTAATAAAATTGAAGTGGGATGACTCTTCAAGGACAGGTCAAGGTTGTAAATTAGGGCATGTTCTGCTCTTTTCGGCTGAAACATATCTGTTATGCATTCAATTTCATTGAATCTGAGGCTTACGAGGGGTTATCAAAAAGTTCGTGGACTGAGGCTAAAAAATTAATCCTTTTTTGGCTGAGCTTGCAAAATTTATAAGGAACATACAACAACAACAACGAAAAAGATATGTTAAAGCTTGAAACGTTCATTTTTTTCTCAACTATTATAAAATAAAAACGACATTATATGACATTATATGATCACCCGGCGCCCTCGCTATTTAGCTTCATGACGTCCGACAACGTTAATACTTTTTATAATCCGCCTCTCCTACCTGGTACACTTATTTTGATGAGATTCCCTAGAGCTCAGTAAGAACTGGAACCCCTCGTGTTTATATGACTTTACAATGTCATGAACAGCGGCCTTCAATGTACATATTTTTGCAAATGGATTTATACATCAGGAGAGATCCTCGCTTGATTTTACTAGCATATTTTGTTTTTTTTGGGGGGGGGGGGGGGGGGGGGGGAGTTCAATGTGGCTAAAAAACATGACCAACATCATTATTTGACGTGACTGATTTTTCAACCCTTGACTACTAATCGACATTACATGTGCATCCCTTTTCTCTCTGAATCTATTTTGGCATTAAAAAATCAAGTAATCTGTATGCATATTATTTCTCCGTAGCCAGTTAACACATTTTCTAGCTGGGTATAAATAATTTCTTTCCAGGGGTAAAATTTTACAGAATGTTGAAAAAGGAAATCCTCCATGTTAAATTTACGATAAAATTTCATAGAACTTCCAGAATGAGGTAAAAATTTCAAATTTTATGACACAATAGTGTCCCAACTCATACCTGAATTAACGGGATTTTTGGATGCCAAATGTTCATATCCAAAAAATTTTCTTAGTTACAATTATGTCGAAAAAATGTCGTTTTCGAGATTGTACCGCATTGACATACTATTGCCAACGAAAACATTACTTATTTTTTAAAAAAAACAAAATGTATGATTTGTGATTTATTCTAAAGATAGAAAAGATTATGATGACTAGATATTTAGAAATTCATTCATATACCTAAAACTGTTTTAATTTATTGGCGTTAGTCCATGAACTTTTTGATAGCCCTTCGTATAATGGTTGGATACCTTAATATGTCAATATACCCTTCTGTATTCTGACATCAAAAATGTACTATTTGATTTATATATATATATATATATAAATATATATATATATATATATATATATATATATATATATATATATATATATATATATATATATATATATATATATATATATATATATATATATATATATATATATATATATATATATATATCATTATAACAGTAACTTGATCCGAAGGGTCGTATCACGTCGAGTTGACAGACGCGGATCATCAGATCTAACGAGACGCGAAGCGTCGAGTTTGATCTGATGATCCGCGCCTGTCAACGAGACGTGATGCGGCTCTTCGGATCAAGTTACTGTTATAATGATGAATTTATTATATACCCCCTCATAACTGGCAAAATATAGCAAAAGAAAACTTTAGAGATCAATTGCATAACATTTATCCATAAAAGAAAGCATAATTACAAGGGACTTTTAACGCGCAAGAAAAATAACGTCATATTTCTGCGCACTACGTCATCAGTTTCAGAGAAAACAACATGTTGGTGATCCGGAAAATCGGATCACGACGTCACGTGATAGCGTAAATTCAACAGTAAAATTGGGTGATAGACATTAGGTATATAATAAATTTAAATATAAATCTTTGCATCTTGCCTTGAAATGTAAAACTTTGTATCTGCTGAATATCTTTCACAGATATACGAGTCTTTTTCTTCCGCCCCCATTCGAAAGCAAAATCAGGATGTTGTAATAATGAAAGGGCTTTTTTCTTGGGATGTTTTTTTCCATTGATGACCCAAAACTTTGCTGTAAAGAAAATGTAGTTAAGTAAATAACTAAAAACAAAACGTCATCAGATAAAATGTTTGGTTAAGGAGAGAGAGAGAAAGAGAAAGAGAGAATATACACACCTGATTGTGAACTCTCTATTTCCTGCTCTATACAAGAGGTTAGTTTCAGGTCATTCAAACGCAGTTCTGGTTTTGAAAGTATCATGACCAGAAGACTTTCTAAGGCTTCAAGCATATTTTCCCCAAGATATCGTCCGACATGATCAGTGGAAATTTGAAGCCTGAGTTCCATGTCCGCTTTAGAATGTATTATTATGCTTAAGCATGTCTCAAACGTTGTATCCTGCTCGACATTGAATCTCCCTATTTTTATACTGGAGCTATCAAATTGATTCCATAGTGTTAAGTCTTCCATGACAATCTGATGCTTTAAGTGAATGTTCTTCTTGCATTCTGGCAAAGCTTTCAGAATTTTGAAAGGAAGATTGCTTTTTGATACATTGACAGCTATTTTTCTATGATTTTCCACAGCAATGATGTGAATGGATCTGCTGAACGTCAGATCGGGTGAAATTAATGGAATATAATTCACACATAAAACAGCTCGATCTAATAATTCTGGATAATGCATCCTAATATCAGCTGCACTGACTACACATACTCTTTTATTTTGCAAAAGCCCACCTATTACAATCTGATAGGTTGTACAGAGTAGGGAAAATAAAGTTATCCTCTTCTCTGATACGTATTTGTTTAATTCTTTGAACATTTCTATACTGAATGATCTCGACAATACAATGTGATTTTCCAAAGGTTTTTCAACCATTGGTTTTGGAACATTTCCTAAGCTGCAATCTTCCATGCAATGTTCTAACTCTGCTGTCCAGTACGACTTAAGATTTTCAATTTCTTCTTTTAGTGTTCCTTCCATTACTAATGATGGGTCAACAGGACGTCTTATCATCGACAATGGTATGGTTTGTTTCAAAATGGTATATTTAATAACCGTTTCTAAATCTTTTGCAAGAATAGAAACACAGCCATTATCAATGCTACAGTGACTGAAAATCAATCGTAGACATCCAAATTCAGCTGATTGCCAGTAAACAAACCTAACTGGGATGTCTTCGTTCGGTCTGAATTTAGCTATTTTCGTGGAAGTTGCTTCTAAATCTTCCTTTGTCTTTACAACTTCAAAATATAAGTCAATATCCTCAATATCAAGTACAGTTCTCATTTTGTTGTTCCGCTTCTCTCCATGGTCAGTAGGCTTAAATATAGTTCTCAATTCAGGATTCATTAATATCAGGTTAAGGGAAGCGATCTTCCAGGTTTCCGCATCGTTAAGGCTTCCAGCAATGGACAAATCTACCATGATTACCAGATGAGCATTATTTTCATTTTCCTCCAGTAAATCAAAGTAATGCAGTTCCAGATACGAGGGACTACATGATAAGTAGCCGTCATCTGATGTGTCGGCAGTCTGTGAAACTTTACTTACAAAATATTCTGCAATTGACTTCACTGTGCTTTTACCTGTCATTAAATATATGACCGGAAGACGAATTTGACTGTGCAAAAACAAATAATTGACGAGTTCAATTGCTTTCTGTGAATCCAACCCATAATCAAGCAAGATAGACGATTCATTTATTTCCTCATTTTCAATAGATAAAACAGATGCTGCTGCTGTTATGACAAAACGAGTCCAAATATCCAAAAGATCGCCTTTCGATTGACAGTCGTTTCGCAATATTTTTCCTTCATCAATTTTGGGGGAAGAATTGTGAGTGGTCTTGGTATTTCCATGGACTTGAAATTTACCATCATATGAGGATTCAATATCGGCCACCATAATTTGTGTAGTATTCACCAAAAGTGTAGACACTAATGCCGAAAGAATTTGATCAGTCCCTAGAGGAAACATGCCATTCAGAGCATTTATAGACCGAATATTTTGATCAGCACCCATTCCAACTTCCAACAGACCCCAGTTTATGACTTGGGCTTCTTTGCCTATTGAACGTCGATAATGTGCAAATGCGTCCAAGAATGAATTTCCTGCGGCATAATTTGTCTGGGAACTGTTTTCAATCATGGAGACAATACTTGAATGCAAAATAAAGTAATCAAGATCTAAGTGTTTTGTAGCATGATGTAAATTCAATGTACCAACAATCTTAGGTAAAAGTGGCTTGTCAAACATTTCTAATGTAAGCTTCTCTACTGGGGCATCTTGAAGTACTCCTGCTCCGTGAAAAATTCCCCTGATTGGAGATGCAGCTAGCATCATATCTAGACGAAGGAATGCGTTTTCAAGACTTTTTCTATTAGTAATGTCTGCCGTTGTATGCCAAATGTCAATTTTTCGGAGAAGTTCCAGGTTTTTTAAACGAGATTTTTCTGCTTCAGATGGCGTTCGCCTTGACACACTTATCACAATTTTTGCGTTTAGAGACGCCAGGAACTTCATCAATTCCCACCCTAAACCAGAGAGTCCTCCTATTACCACGTATGCTGAATCATTTCTTATCAGCATCTGTTTAGGAACTTTCAAATTCAATGTTGACTTTAATGTGCTTAAGTTTAAAATGCAATCCTGAAAATCATCATGAACGTAATAGGAGGCGATTTTAAAATTTGATAGCCATCTTTTCACTCGGGGAAACACTTACTGCATTTTTTCTTTCCTGGAAGACTTCATAAAAGTCCAAGATAGACGTTTTAATTGGTTTATCCCTGGGATGCAATGCAAATGTTGAGATTGGCAGTAACCCCCGAATACGTAAATGTTCTAACTTCGAAAACCAATGAGCAATTGTTTCATGAGAACAACCTACTTGTTCTGATAATATCACCAAAGCTTGTGCCGTTGGATGCTGGATATCCTCTGATAAATTAAACTCAACACTGTCTAACTTACACAGCTTTTCCTTAAGTATTTTGCAAAGGAGATCGGATAGGTGTTTGAATTTTAAATCATACATCACCATAACTGAACATCTGTCGTCTATCTGCTCTGCAAGCTCCATGGCAACAGTTGTGGTAAATAGCAATCCGCACTTATAATTTCTAATGTCAGTCTTTAAACACACACAGGATTTTTTCACCAACACATTTGTGGCTACATATTTCAGACAACAGCCAACAACTTCAAGATGTGTGTTACCTTTTTGAATCGATCCCGTAAATTCGCCTCATGCCCAGCATCAGAATTTTCCTCCCAGTACTTTTTCACAGGTAAGATAGTTTGAGGAAAGAAAAGCAAACGCTGTGAGCATAAAAGTACATTTTTCAATGAAAATATCTAATTCGTCTTTGCTTTTGTTGTTTCCTGATCCCAACAAGTTTGGTACTGCAAAAAATCGAGGTGCGTTGAGTTTGTCTGCCGTACGAATTGAGATATTTTTCTGGTTGTTTAAAGTCTCTCTTCTATACGACCTCTCAAAAAATGATGCAGGAAGTCTTTGCAAAGCGTTTGTTAGTATACTTTTACCTGATAGAACATACTCTTTTGGGGACTTAGAACCGGAATCATTCTCAAAATGGGATAAAATTCTATGAATTTGTTCTTGAAAAGATTTAATTTTCCCGTGTAAATCGCACAAAATAACATGTGCAGATGGTTTTTCTTTACTAAAAGAGCGAGCCATTCCCCACAACTCTGCACCAAGAACCCCAACTGATGTATTTTCTTTACAATTTTGTACCCACTCTGTAAATACGAAGACTTTAGATCTCTTTAGATTGACAGTTTGGAGAATTTGCAGGAAAAAATGTGCATTTTGCTTAATATTTTCAAATACAACTTCTGGCGGATGATTTTCGCTCATCAGTGGCATCCCAGGAACGAAGATCAATAAAAGATCTTCATTATTATTGACATTTCTCAGGAAACTTTCTCTCTCAAAATGGCTTGCAAGGTTCACATCCTGAATGTCACTGAAGCCCTCCGGTAATATTTCATGCATATCGTGTATTTTACTTTCATCCCATGAAAGAATTTTTGTCTGCTTGTTAGTAACAAAGCAAAACTTTGAAATTTCTTTCCAAGTTTCCTCATAAAACAGTTTTTGATGATCAGTTTCATCAGCGATCATGTGAATTTCAAAACCTTTATTTTCAGCCACAACTGATCCATTTTCCTTCAAAAGAATAACATTTGAAATCACTTTCGATCGGTCCTCCATCATCATTTTTGCGTAACAGACCATTCTGCGCGTTGGTGGCTGCTTAAGTACAAGGCTTTGTACTTTAACAGGAAGTATCCGTGCGTTTCTATGGATTTGACGTGCTATGTTGGGATTTGTACATGCCTGGAACATCCCATCTATGGTAACTGGATGCAAACATGTTCTATGAAGATCTCTCAAAATGTAATTTCCGCTAGTCCTTCGTTCATTTCCACCTCAAAGTTTGTGACTACGTGAAACATTGGGCCATGACTAAACCCAAGACTACTTAAGTATTTATAAATATCAAATGATGCTTTCCGTTTTCCAAGTGATGTCCCTATGTTTGAAACATCAAAAAAATGTTGTTGGTGTTGTGAATCATTCTTGAAGATGCTACCGGTTGCAAGAACTCTAGTGTCTTTTATTTCATGCACGGTAAAACTGGTTTCACTGTATGAGGTGTTTTTTGTTCGAATTATCAATGTTTTTTGTTCATTCAAGCTCACTTCTAGAGGAGATTGAATTACCCATCCAGTTTCAATTCCGTCATTGTCCTCCTCAAAAACATGTCTTCCGATTTCTAAGCCAATTTCTCCAAAGAGTGCACCTGGTATCAGAAATCTATTTTCAACAACATGTTCAAACACAAACGGCGTGTTTGATTCCGAAATTTCGACACAGAATTTCATATTTTCTCCAGGAACTTTTTTTACTAAACGACCAATGTCTGAGTCTAAAGAGTTCTCAGGTGTCCATTTTCGTACTTTTTCTGATTGCAGACTGCAATCATTTCTAGAAAATTTGTACTCTGGACACAAGCACAGGTTACCGATATTTGAAGTTAAATTTTCCCAATCACAAGTTATTCCCCTTTCGAACAATAATCCAAGCGTTTTCATGAAAGTAGGGACCTCTGATCCTTTGTTCATGGTTGGAAATGCTAGCTCATTAGGATCATCGAGTATGTTAGGCAAATGCACCCTCAAAACAGGTCTCGGTCCAATTTCTAGAAATACTACGTTAGTATGTTTCCTTTTAACAGCTTCTACTGCCTGTTTAAATAGGACTGGTTTAGTTACGTTTTCTGCCCAGTATGATACGGACCCAAAGTTCTTTCCTGTAATTTCGTTTCCTGTAACGGTTGAAAATATTTCACAACTCGGAGGGTTTAAATTCAATTGTCCCAGAGATTTGATTATATCTTCACCTGCAGGAACTGTATGATGACTGTGATATGCACATAGTGTTTGTAAAGAAATAAACTGTGTTTCCTGTGGTAACAGATTTTTCAAATCCAGCAAGGCACTTGGATCACCTGAAACTGTGCACGATTCATTACTGTTATAAACAGCTATATTCGCCTTATGCCTTTCGAAATTTCTACAGCAGTTCTCGACTTCTTCTACTGGTCAGTTTCGTACAACTATCATATTTCCACCTTTGCAATTTGCTAATGCGAGGGATCTATAATAAATAACTTTAACAGCATCTGCCAGTGTTTATGATCCGCATTCACACGCTGCCGCAACCTCACCTACTGACTGCCCAAGAATAGTAGTCGGACAAATTCCTATGTGTTTCCATGACACAGAAAGAGCCACTTGACAAGCAAATATTGCAACATGATTTTCAATGGGATCTCTTGTAATGTATTTCCCAGTTTCAAACAATTCTGAAACTGATATATTTGTGCCAAGAGACTGCAAACAAGTGTCAATTTCGAGTACACATTGTCTAAACTGTGTATTTTTCTTCATCATTTCTTTGCACATGCCACTCCAGGCGGTTCCAACTCCACAAAAAACAAATATTATACGCGGCGGTTTGAATGACAAATTTCTGAAAATATCACTTCTTTCTGTCAGACTTTGTAACTGGTTCTCAAGATCAGCTTTGTTCTGGGCATTCATGAGATGTCGATACTTGAAATGATCTCGCCTGAATATTGACGTGTATGAGAGGTCATGTAAATCGTGTAAAAATTCCAATTTTTGTCTCAAATGAAAAGCATTTTTTCTGAAGGAATCCCTAGTTGCCCCAGATATCACAAAAAACATTTCTGAAGGGAAAGCACCATTTCCAGAAGTTTTTGGGATGCTGCAATCTTTTTGATGGAGCACTGTCTTTGCATTACAAAAAAGAATAGCGTGTGAATTTGTTCCACCAAACCCAAAACAATTAACGCATGCAATCCGCCTGCCTTGCTCGTCAGCATTCCATTACTGAACTTTATTACACACATGAAAACCATATGTTTCAAACGGTATGTTTTCATTTAATTCAGTTGAGTGTAAGGATGGGACAAATTTGCCTTTTTCCATCATGAGTAAAATTTTAATTAAACCTGCTATGCCCGCTCCAGATTCTAAATGACCAATATTTGTTTTCACAGATCCATTCATTTTCGTGTTCTTAACAGATTTTTGTCCAAAATATGATCCTAAGGCATTGACTTCTATGGGATCACCAACAGGTGTTCCCGTTCCTTAACGAAAGAAAAAAATAATCATAAAAGAAAACATTCATTGGTAACTTCTACATTTTTGTATTTCACCCTTACCCATACCTTATATACTAAGTCTGCAATTTAGAAACGAAATGAAATGCAAAAACTGCTTGTAATTCATACAATTTGTTTTATATAACAATCCTAAAACACTATCATAATGGTTTTCATTGAACGCTCGTGCAAAGATTGATGCCTCATTTATCAACAAGACATCATAGGAAAAGTTAAAATTGCAAATACAATTAAATAGCAAGGGGATATCAATTCCACGTAAACCATGTGACCGATTAACATGGATACTGTCATATCTTTTTGAGGGAAAGTATTAGGGGATAGTTAGTTAAATTTTTTTATGACCCTTACATGTACCTTAAATAATAATATTAGGGGAAAATCATTTGTTTTGTTTTGAGATAACGATAGGGTGGGGCTACAATGGCTGATCACAGGTTTACATAGGAATATATAGGAAATATCTTCTAAAACCTTCTTCCCCAGAACCACTTGGCCGGGAAAGATGAAACTCATGTGAAATTAGCCTCAGGTTGTGTAGATTCAAGTTTGTTCAAAGTTTTGTTTAAATCATGACCCACGTAGGAAGGGCGGGGCCACAACAGAGGATTAAAATTTTACATAGGAATTCATAAGAATTCATAAGAAAAATCTTCTTCTCAGGAACCACTGTGCAAGTAAAGATGAAAGTTATAATTATGGAATCATCCTCAGGTAGTGTAGATTTAAGTTTGTTCAAATCATGACCCCCGGGGGTAGGGCGGGACCACAACTGAGGATAAAAGATTTACATAGTTATCTGTGGGAAAATCTTAAGAAAAAAATCCTTAAGAACCACTGAGCCAGGAAAGATGAAACTTATGTGAAAACACCCTACCGTAGGGTACCGGTAGATTCAAGTTTGTTTAAATCGTGACCCCCAGGGATAAGGCGCAGCCAGAATGGACTATCAAAGTTTTCAATAGGAATGAATACATCGGATAATTATTCAAAACTCTTCTTTTTAAGAACCAAAGCCATGATTGGTCATATCTTAATGTAAGCATTCTCACGTAGTGCTGATTCAAGTTTGTTCAAGTCATAAACGGGAAGTAGGGGTTAAGTAGGGTGGGCCACAATTGGGGATCAATGTTTTGCCTAGAAATATCAAGGACTTTTTTAACAAGAACAGAAAAGCCATGTTTAATCATATTGATATGAGGGCATCCTCAGATAGTACAAAGTCATACTGGTTCAAAGGAGGGCTCAGAAGGGGAGGGCTGAGCTACAATGGGGGTGGGTGGTTCAAATGAATAGATAGGAAAAAAATCATCTGCTAAAAAACAGCAAATAAAGGCATTTGTTGTATGGAAGCATCATCAGGTAGTTGGTAGTTTAAAATTCCAGACCCCCACCCCCTTGTAAACTTCTCAATACTGAAGTGATTTCTTCTTTTATTTCATAGCCAATGTGCTTAGGTGAGCGATGTGGCCCATGGGCCTCTTGTTTAATATGGAAACGTTTAACTTCATGCCAAAAAGATACATTTACCTTTTATACTTTACATATTTTGTTCTTTTTGGCAATTACAAAACAAGGGGACCAAATGCCACAACACGCACCTGATTCACATTGTAGATTTAAAAAAGATATTTTACATTTTATTGAATTTAAACATAAGCAGTTTTGCTTAACGTTGGTTGAACAATACATGATTGGAAATATTCATAATCAATACGATGATCATAAAGAACATCTTTTAGTTCTTTGTTCTTTTAAGTTTTGATGTCTGACTTCGCCTCAACTGCTACCAAGGGGCTCATGATTTGGAAAAATCTGCTCGACATATCTTAGGTATAAGCTCTGCTTATTAATAAGATTTATGGTGAACTAAAATTCTTTTAAAGGATTTCGTTCCAGCTACCCTCCCTCTTGTAAAATTCTAATTCCTTATAGAAGTCTCAACCTATTCTCGAATAACCTGATCTTAATAAGCTAAAATCTGAATGAATTGAGGATGCTTGCACGTAATATGCATCAACATGGTTTTGTGACTGATTTATTACAAATCGTTGTATTTTTGTTATTTTTTTTTTTTTAGAAAAAATTCAGATTTTCTAATATATTACCATGTAAAACTTTGGCTTCATATAGTAGCCCAAGCCATACCCTAACAATACCTGAAGATGCTTCCAGATTATGATTACGAATGGCTTTGTGGTTATTCAGTGTTTTTTTTTTTTTTTTTGAAGTTCAGTCTATTAATTTATGTATGTTCTAATGTAAAACTTTTGATTCCCTATTATAGACCCACAATGGCCCCGGAAATGAGGATTTGAACAAACTTGAATCTCTAATCCACGAGTGTGCTTTACCCCGCCACCCTACGGCTGTCTTCCTCGACTACCTCGACGGCCGGCCAGTTCCGCCAGTGGAGGGGCGCCGACCTCATATTTTCCTATGTATTTCTAAGTGAATCTTGAATTATCCGTAATGTCCCAACCCTAACCCCGGATATCATAATTTGAACTTAATTTTATCAAAACTTTCTGCTGATTATACAATATAATTATGTATATCTATTCGTAGATATTTTTGATTATCCGTGGATATGCTTGTTTTTGTACCCCAGCCTAAAGGTCATAATTATAAAGAAATATTTGAAGCTTTACTTGCAAGGACTGCTTCTATACCAATATGATAAATTTTACTTTTCCTGTTTTTGAAAATTAGATTTTAAGAAAGATTTTTCCCTTAAATGGTAAACATTGATCGCATTTTTGCCCCCCCCCCCCCCAGGATTTGAATGAAATTAAAGTTACACAATCTGAAAATTTTGTCATGTCAATATAACTAATTATTAAAGTACTATAGAAACCTTGAGTTCAGTCATGGTAATAACAACATGCTTGCCTAATAGTCCATCTTTACAATTTATAAAATAAAACTGCTTTCAATGGTAAATGTTGACAGAATAGTAGTAATTCTTTCAACTTTTTTACAAAAAGGAAAAGAAGCAAAGCTTGAAAAAATCTTTCTTGTGTTCTATTATATCACCAAATAGCTATAATGATAGATCTCGAAGGATGAAAACGAACAGTGTTATCTAAAAATACAAACAATACAAATCTGAATAGGGCAAAACACGGACCAAATATTCAAGAGGTGGGATGAGGTACCTGGAAAAATCCCTTTTGACCTGCCGAGAGCCCTATATATTGATCAAGTACTAGACGTAACATTCCATAATCAATTGAAAAATGAAACAAAAGGAAAGATTTTAATCAAAATATGACCCACAGACACGACACGTTAAATTTTCTAATAAAGATATTATAATAAGCTTAGAATTTGCCAAATGTTGACTTAAAACGAGGTTGTTGAAATCAAAATCAAAAGGTGACATTTATCGTATTCAGATCTTGCTTTTTAAAAGGATAAACAAAAGGTTACATCTGTCAAAATTATATGAATGTCAAAGTAAAAGTGTATTGAAATACCGTGAGCCTCTATATACTGAACTAGTTGTGGAGAAATGCCAGTTTTGCCGTATATCTTTTCTAGAAGTTTTACTTGTTGCGAACCAGAAGGAGCTGTTATGGGAGAGTTTTCATGTCCATCTTGATTACAACCCGTTGTCACTGTTCCCCAAATCTTGTTGTTGTCTCGTTTTGCCTAAAAACAATTATATAATATGATAGGGAGAGAGAGAGAAGAGGAAAATCATTAATGAAAAAATATGCAAAATTGGTCTGAAAGCAATCTCGTATACTTTGAAATTGAATTGTAATTAAAAAATAACAGGAATCAAGAAAAACAGTAATCTCTCCCGAAGTTAGTCGAAATATATGGGAGGCGGAAAGGGTAAAAAAAGACGCTAGATGGCGACAATTCAGTGAATAATCGTTGGTTTTGCATTGGTGATCGTTGGTTTCGCATCGGAGTCTGTTGATTTTGCATACGAGACTGTTGATTTTGTTTTTAAGGTTGTCTGTTTTGTATTTCAATATGTTTATATAATTAGTTGTTAGTTTTGCATAAACGTCTTTTTTACCCTTTCCGCCGCCCATAGAAATACCTTTTAAAAGATAATGAAAGTAATAATCGATAATAACTTATGGGGCAAACTTGTACAATAAATCAGTGTACCTATGCATGCATATTAGCTAAATCATATTCAGATGCTCTATATGGATGAAATATGATGTACATCTTCCCTCTACAGAATTTTTACTCATATGGAGTATGAAATATGAGTTTTTGGGAAAATTGTATGGTGAAAAAGAATTTGAATAACCTATTGACAATTTAAATAGAAAAAATGGCAGAATATTTTATGTTTGGTATCATTTCATATTCACGGGAGATCTTTAAATACGATAAACGTTTTCAATGTCCTAACAATGAAAAAGATGAAGACAAAGACCGATATATGTATCTCAACAGTGATATCTTAAGCAATATCAGCTTTTGCTACAGATAATGTAAATGTTTTACAGAGGAAAAATTTAAAGAAAAGTTAAAGATGGCGTGTTTAGCATTTTCAGAATAAGGTATTACATAAAATCTTACATCTCCGAGTTTCTTCAGGAAGATGATTCCACATCCTTCGCCTCGAGCATATCCGTTGGCGTCTTTTGAGAATGCGTGATATTTCCCTGTCGGTGATGCCATTCTTGTTTTTGCCAATGAACAAACATGGAAGGGTTCAAAAGAACATTAACTCCTCCACATATTGCCATAGATATTTCTCCTTAGATTGCAGAAGTTGTGGGACGTTTGAAAAAATATAAGATTACCATTTCATGTATACAAGAAAAAAAAGAAACTTTTCAACTACATGTAAATACAATGTGCAATCCAAACAGTGTACATGAACGGTTTGTAAATTTTATCCTGGGGTTACTTTTAGGTTTCCTCTCAAATTACAAATGCATTTACTTAAACGATTTCGGTGGAGCTTTACACTACGACATGTACAAATAATTTTTGGCTATAATTGTTATATTTGATAAGAAATAGTATATTATAATTATATAAATATTGTAAACAAAACCTTTATCATTCCGTGCGTAAGATATTTATATTGAAGGGACGTAATTTTTTTAAATATCAAAGCCGCTTAACCAAAAAGATTTTGACATAAAATATTTTTCAAATTACCTTTGTAGCACTTAAATGAAATATTTACATTTGCAAATTTTATAACCCAATTCGTACGTACAAAGTGTTTTTACACTTGTGTAAAACAAGTTTGTCATGTGACCATAAATTGAATGTTTAGTCATAACCCCTATATGTTTTTTTTCATAGTGACGTCATAAAATATCGAGGTTTTCAAAATATTCAATTTTTGATGTTGAGTTTTGAAAAATAAATCATTTCTGGGTTAAAAACATTAGTATCTTACTATTTGTAATCAATCAGTCACAAGTGTAAATATATAAGTAATAATGTATCATTTTAAAAGTTTTATCGGGATGATCATACGGGTTTGCATGCAATCAAATTTTGGGATTTGATCAGACGACCAGCCGTATTTACATTCCTATAAAACTTCTAAAATGATACCTATATTTCTTAATTAATTCAATTTAACTTAACTAGAAGTAAAGTTAGATAACCTGATTTAATTGCTTGTGCAGCCATATGAATCGCCACTAACGACGATGAGCAAGCTGTATCCAGTGTGATAGCAGGACCGTGAAGATTTAAATGGTAGGCGACAGCTGCTGAAATTATACTTCGGCTTGATCCTGTGACGGTATAATTTGTCACCATATTGAAACCCATTACCGACACTGTTTCAAAATCACTATTCATGGCTCCTTTGTTATTTAAAAAGAAACCAAATATGAATGTATGTTTAAATGTTTTCTTGACATTCGAACAGTAAAGTCTAGACAGCCAATGTTCTCATTTATATTTAGAATAAGAATAAACGCGTATTTAAGGTCATACGCAACGTAGTTTGAACATTATTGGGTTCTTCCTTGGAGTTGAAGAGTTCCACTTAATGAAGGATCTATGTTCCATTATTTAAATGTCTATATATGGATTTATACACCTCTTCTAAAACAAATTTGATGGGGAAAAAATCTTGAATTTATGTTTCGTATTTTTTGTATATTTTTCTTTGAATAAGGCAAATAAATCTTCCAAAAAACCCTGGTAATGCATGCTGAATTTTTGTCTATGAACATCTGATGGCACTATAATCTTAAATTCAGAATATCTTGAAAAGTTATCAGTAGGTAAGGTACGTTGCGTATGTCCTCAAACGATCAAAAATATAGACGGACAGCTTACAAAGCATTTTTCTATAATGGTGGAAATAAAAATGCATCTCAACAACTTTATTGTAAAATGGGTTAATATAAGTTTTACTATATAAGAAGTTCTATACCTATGTTCACTCCGGTCTCTGAACGGTTCAAATGCTTTGTTGTTATGCCACCATCTTCCATTGCCATATAGACACAATCAAGTACCAAACGTTGCTCGGGATCCATCCGTTTTGCTTCATTTTCTCCAATGCCAAAAAAATTATTATCCCATTGATTGATTCTGAACAAATAAATAAATAAGAGGCTCGTGAACTGCAGTGCTCACCTGAATAACTTTGGCCATGCTCTTTTGCACCAGATGTGTTCCCAATAAACCATGTATCCCTATGTAAAGGTTTGATTTCTTAAGTTGCCCCAGTGTATATAAAGGGGGTTGATTCAAACAAAAACAAATAAAATGGATTTCCATAAAGGCTTACATACCTTCTTTTTTGTTTAAATGATATAAAAAACTTTTAAATAGAAGAATCATATGATTTTTTAAATCATTAACTTGGGTAAAATGTTTACCATGTTGGGTTTCAATAATATTCTTAAGAGCAAAATAATAGTATGTAATAGTTAAGATGAGAGTGTATTATTTTATAAACCAGGTACATGTTTTCCTTTTTTTCTCTTTCTCTTGCAATTCCAAACAAGTTCATTAAGCAAAAATAAATATTTAACGAAAATCTCTTCGTCTAATCATTGAAAGTTTCTTAGTCATTGAGTGACCATCATCAAAATGTCAGGCTCCTGTGTCAAGTCGATAAGCTGACACGGGACCCTTGACGTTGTAAAGATTAAGTGCCACCTAATAATGGTATTAAAACATATTTAAGTTTGCCCTATGCCGCTCAGTTTAAATGATATAAATGTATGTTAATGCTAATTATCATTAAAGTTAATATACACGCTTCCAGCATGAAATTCTTTCTAGAATCTCCTTTAATATTTTCTCCAAAAGGAACATTTGAATAGCTTGGTGTAATTCATGCAGCTACTTGTGCGTTTGTGTGCAGATTCTAAATTCTTAAAAAAATCATGACCCCCGGGGGAGTGCGGGGCCACAATTGGGAATCCAAGTTTCACATTGAAATATATATGTAAATATCTTCAAAAATATTCTTCTCAATAACCACTGGGCCAGAAAAGCTGAAACTTATTTGGAAGCATACTTGGAATGTGTATATTCGAAATTGTTCAAATCATAATACGGGGAGTAGGCTAGGGCCTTAATAAGGAATATAAGTTTTACATTGAACTCTTTAGAAAAAAAATCTTCTTCTCAAGAACCACTGGGTCAGAAAAGGTAAAATTTATGTGGAAGCATGGTGGCGTAGTTTAGATTCTAAATTGTTAAAAACATGACCCCGGGGGGAGGACGGGGCCACAATCGGGAATCCAAGTTTCACATTGATATATATATGTAAATATTTTTAAAAATCTTCTTCTCAATAACCACTGGGCCAGAAAGCTGAAACATTTTTGGAAGCATGATGGCGAAGTGTAGATTCTAAAGTGTTAAAATCATGATGAGTACTACAGTAAGCTTTCACCTGAAATTAACGAGTTCAATGATTCTAAAAAATGGTGGAAAATAGCAAACAAGTTAACAAACTTAAATTCTAAACAGCCTTTTGCAAATACTCCTCTTACTTTCGAAGGTAAAACATGTGAAGATGACAAGGAAAAAGCCGAATTACTAAATATTTTTTTCCTAAAACAGTTATCAATTGATAATCAATTCAACCAACTTACCAAATATAGCTTCCTATAATATAACAACGAAACACTTTTTGACTTAACTCTTGAGGCAACCGAAATGGAAACAGTTCCTCTGCCCTTGGATACTTCTAAAGCTACAGGCCCATATTTCATTAATCCCTCTTCCTGAAGAGGCATCTTCTATACTAAAATTACCATTATGTAAACTATTCAACATGTCTCTTAAAAAGCAGTATTTCCAATGGAATGGAAAAGAGCAAACGTTTCCCCTATATATAAGAAAGGGGACAGAAACAATGTTTCTAATTATAGACCCATATCATGATCACTTATTTCCATAACGGGAAAGGTAATTGAAAGATTTATCTACAATCATGTATATCTACACTTATCCAACAATAATTTCTTTTGTTCGAACCAGTCAGGTTTCATCCCAGGTGACTCTACAATAAATCAATTACTTTATATATAAGGTAAAGCACTAGATTCCGAAAAAAAGGAGGAAAGACTGGTTTTCGTGATATGAGTAAAGCCTTTGATAGTGAATGGCATGATGGTCTTCTTTATAAACTAAAAACTGCCGGGATAACTGGGAACTTGCTTAATTGGTTCAAAAAATATTTAACAAATAGAGAACAAAGAGTTATACTCAACTCCACCTCATCTGGCTGGGGTAGTTGGTTGGCCCCAGGGATCTATCCTTGGTCCCCTATTATTTCTAATTTACATAAATGATATTGTATGTGGAATTAATTGTGTAGTTAAATTGTTTGCGGATGATACGACCCTGTATGTAGTTGTTGAAAATGCTTGCATAGCCAGTCAGATATTGAACAATGACCTTGATCAGCTAAATGCATGGGCAAAGCAGCAGTTGGTCGATTTCAACCCTTCAAAAACCGAGTGTTTACTATTTAGCAATAGACGAACCCCCATCACACATCGTCCACTTTTTCTGAATAGCCAACTAATCGAAAATGTGAAAAGTCATAAACATCTTGGGATACATTTTTCAGAATATGGGCATTTTGATATGCACATACAAACAACCTCCTGAAAGCATCTCAACGTCTTCATATACTAGGAAAACTTAAATTTCTTATGGATAGAAAATCGCTTGAAAATTGTATTTTTCCTACGTTAGACCGTTATTAGAATATGGTAATGTTATATGGGATAATCTGTCCAGTGATCTAGTCAATAAAATCGAGCATATCAATATCGAGGCCGACCGCATAGTAACCGGTTCTACGAAACTTGTAAGTCTTAATAGTCTTTATCAGGAAACTGGTTGGGAATCTTTAAAAGACAGGAGATATAAAAATAAAATTATACAGTTTCACAAAATGGTATACGGCATAACTCCCCAATACCTCTCAGATCTAGTCTCACCCCCAAATCAAGATCTAAACAATCATTCCACTTGACCAAAGTGTAACATAAAGCAAGTCAAATGTAGAACTGATTACTCTAGTAATTCCTTCATCACATCATCAATCAAACTTTGGAACGAGTTACCTGATTCTATTAAACAGAACCTTCGCTTTCTAATCTAAAACGCTATTTAAATGTCAACAATCCAAATTGCGAAGCCCCCCAATACTATTATACTGACAAACGTAAGGAACAAATACTGCACACAAGACTACGTCTCTATTGTAGCCCACTAAAAAGTCATTTATTTTCTCGAAATATTGTCAATCGCCCAAACTGTAATTGTGGTGAGATTGAAACTTCTGATTAATATCTCCTACACTGTCCTTATCTTAAAGATCCCAGAGATAGATTTATTTATATATTTCCGTATTTCATCAACTCCAATATATTATTATTTGGTAACCAAAATCTCTCATTGGCAGAAAACGTTGCGATCTTTAAATCTGTGCAAAAATTTATTGTACCTACCAAAAGATTTGTGTTATCAGTTTTCCCATTGTAAATATTTACTACTCAATCTCCCGTGGGTATGTTCTTGTGTACATTCTTGTGTACATTCTGTTAACTGCGTGTAGCAAGCGTCATTTCATTCATTTTTTCTTCATTATTTCCCCTTTCTTTTTCTCAAATTTGTATTTATATTTGTAACTGCTCCTGTATTTATTCTTTAATTATCTATTTTGTTAACTCAGAAACTTGATTTCTATTTTTTTTTTCTCTTCCCGTACATATTGTACATCTATTAGATTTCTTCCGTATAATTAGGACGTCATTCATTTGTGCCATTTAACATGATTTTATACTCAATATGTACGTCAATCTCAAATATTGTTGTAATGTAGCTTAAAAACGTGTTATATAACTATTTAATAAGAGTATGTCATCTTAATCATAAATTATTAATAAGGAAACGGATTAGTATGAGTTTTGAAACTTGTTTCCGAATCCTTTTTGATCTTTGTACTTCTTGCCTGTATTTCATGCTTGTCATGTTCAAATAAAATATGGTTTTAAACTAAACTAAATTCATTACATCCGAGGGTAGGACGGAGCCACAATTGGGAATCTAAGTTTGATATTGGAATATATAGGAAATATTTATAAAATTTTCTTCTGAAGAAGAACTGGACCAGAAAAGCTGAAACTTTTGTGGAAGAATCTAGAATAAGTCTAAACTTTAAATTGAAAAAATCCTTTAAAATCATTTTTTCCCTACTCATTCCCTTTTTGATCAATTGAAGCCAATAAAATGAACAATTTACAATCTTCAATACATGTACCCCAGAAAACCTTCATTTTATATTAAGATTTTTTTTCTGGTCCAGTGATTCTTAAGAAGTAGATTTTAATATATTTTTCTAATGCATCTTTATTTTCAAATTTGGATATTCTACTGTGGCCCACCCTCTGGGGGATGATTTTTACAATTTAGAATAAACATTATAATAGAAAGCTTCCATACTAGTTTTAGCTTTTTTGGTCGAGTGGTAGTTGAAAAGAGGATTTGGAAAGATTTTTCCTTCTTTATAAGTCAATGTACAATATCGGTTTTCTTTTGTGGTCCCGCCCCTTCCCTAGGGCATGATTTGAACAGTTTTAATATCTAAATGACTTCAGAAAATTTCATATAAATTTAAGCTTTTCTGGCCCAGTATTTTTAAAGAATTATAGATATTTTTTTCCTATATCAACTCAATGAAAAAAAAGTGAATTTCTTATTGAGGCTCGAACCTACCCTCTCCACTAGTGCAATTATTTGAATGATTTGAATTCTCGAATCTCGAATGCTTCGACAAAAATTTCACTTTTCTGACCCAATGTTTTTGACAAATAAAGTTTTAAAAAGATTTTGTTTATGTGTAGGAGATGTATATTTTAAAGAGTAATTTAATAAATTATACATAATTTAAAATATTTAAATAGATAAATTAATTTATAGATTTTTTATTACTAACGAGGTTTTCAAGCACTACCACCCATCCCTTTAAATCCACTCACAAATTTCACACTGACATCCATTGGTTGTACACTTGCATTTTATTGGTGAAGAGGTTTTGCATTGCCCAGAGTGATTATTACGCAATTTTTAAAAAAAATCACTCTTAGACATGTAGACACCTGTTAAAATTTACTGAATTTATTGAAATCTACAATAATTATATTTTCCTGACATTCATTCTTTAAATGACAAAGTCATGTAAGTATTAATGTAATAACCTTTTAATCGAACGTACGAGTATCGAATACTAAATCTGGTACTCCGTGACATGGAGGAACATATTTTCTTTCATTGCAAAGCACATAAACTATTCAAAACAAAAATTAAATGTGCATTAATTAATTAGCGAGCCATTGCATACACCTGATAAACACCCGTTATCGTTTGTGGTTGTGTATCTATATGTACTTATAGATTAACAAAATTTGCAAATAAACTCTGAAACGGCTGCACAAGAGTTTTTACTTATGTCTGTAAAAATACATTAGGTATAAGATGATGTCCGTAAACTATATTCAGATTTCACTTGTATAGTAATTATCGTAAATTTGTTTAAAAGTCCACTTTCATTTTTGGATAACAGCCTCAAAATAGCACTAAAGAGAGTAAAGTGGTGGCGGATCTAAGTACATGTAACTGGCATTTAAAAAAACTGTCTACAAGCAAGCGCTTATCTATTTCATAAAAGGTCATTAATGAATTATTCAATCAAAACTTGATTTAAGTGATATAAAAGAAATAAGCTCTGATCATTGATTAAAAAAACAAAATGTGCAAATCCTTTCCATTTATGTCCGATGTCGCTATTTGTTGAAAGTTCTAGAAAGCCAGGTGGCATCAAACCCGATGTCTAAAACAAAATCAAGGCGATTGTTTATCATGAATGGACATAGATATAAATGTAAAGAAATTGGTAACACAAAGAGTTTGTGAATATTTAAACAATGAAATGCTTTCTTTGTTTGTTGTTACTGGAATGAACGGAAGCAGCTGTTGCAGAAAAAATACATAACCCGCGTAAGCGAGTTATGTAAATTTTTTCTGCAATAGCTGCGACCGTTCATTCCAGTAACAACAAACAAAGAAAGCATTTTATTGTTTATATTTATATCTGTTTAAACAATCAATTAAAGTAGGATTAAAAAGATTAATGATTGTATTAAGGATGCGAACTTCTTTATACGTTTCATTGATGGAACAGCCACTGATTAAGAAATCTGTAAAGGCGACCTGCCTACTGTAGTTTATGCAGTGACGAACGAAATGGGGTTTCTTAAGAAATAAAGGAGAAAATATTCAGTGGATGTGAATATATCTTAGTAAGTTGTGCAAAAAAATTACAAAACTATTAAAAAAAAAGTTTTATGAAAAAATGATTATTTGTTTAGACATAAAAAGTGGTACAATTTTGACTTTTAAATATTTTATGTGTTCTTTGATGAGTATTCTACATACAGTATTTTTTTTTAAAAATATTTATACCTTTTAGGCCGGTATCAGTATGTACATAATGGATGAAAACAAAGCTTTTTTCAATATTTTAAAATGCTGAGAAATATATAAAATTTATAGTTAATTGTGTACATTCATTCTCTTATCTTTGACGTCAGAGATCATCTGAAGTATAATAAGCAATAATATAGCTCAAACTATATTAAAAAAATAGTTCCTAACATATTAAGAGAAAAAGCCAATAAGCACCTGTAGTACATAATGCATAAGATAGTACAACCAAGCGCAGATCCAGATTTTTTTTCCAAATGGAGGAGGGGGTTCCACCCTAGTCAAAAAAAATTTCTTTCTGCAACGTTATTGTTGACAACTTACACGCACGATCACGTTACACGAACTATTCCGCACGATTAACGCACGATAAAACCTGTTACACGAACGATCCTCCACGCACACGATTTTACATGCTAACGATCTTACACGATTGCTAACGCAAACGCACGATTCATCACACAAAATGGTTCAAAATATTTAAGAACGCCCCAGGATCGAGGAACTCTCCTTCAGCATCGGAGAATACCAAAGGCATAATTCTTCAAGGAATTAAGAGGTTCATGAACTCAATGCATTGTAAAATCCAAATTTCAGCTGTTGTGCAAAATGAAAATACTTTATCTGACGGTGTATTCACACTTACATGTTCGGCCGATGTCTCAATTAAATATCCGATGTTTTGAATTATTAATGACAATTAAAATTTATTTTGAATTGTGAATATACTTAGATACATGTATAAATGTT
>PRKT01000603.1:123002-133914 GCA_003671525.1 Saccostrea glomerata | reverse complement strand
TTGACAGAGATATTATTCATCTCACATATTTCAACCATTTAAATGACATGCGGTTGAAAATTCTGTGCCCATTTCTTGACCCCTTTTCTAGCACAAACAAAGTAAAAATAAAAGGTTACAAGTTTTACAGCAGTAACATTTTATTTTGTCATGTGCATAACACTCTGAAGATAAGTATCCGTTATTTTATTATAATTTATTTTAAGTCAGAAATACACAAGATTTCAATTCATTAATTGATTTGCAATATACATTCAGAAATTATTTATGGTTTTAAGTTATCGCAAAGGGAAGTTGGAGTTTGAAACACTGTTATGAACAAAACAATCAATATACTACATCATTTCTTTTAAAAAGGAGTATAACTGATAGTGTGATATTTTATATCACATTTATTCCATGGTTCTCCATCATTTGAGATTTTACTGTGTTGCAGAGTTTACGCGAAGTACTAATATTTTGCGGTATTTTCGCGAACAAATTCGCAACTGGATCACAATTCATTATCATTACAAAAGATTACAAGCACACACTTATTTAAAAATCGCTAATTCGTTACACAAATGGTATGGTCGTACATACTGATAAAAGGGAAAAAATCGTTCTGAAAATCAGAGGAAATTCTGACTGATAGTCGAACTAACATTTTTGCAAGTAGACTGCCGTGTTTATTTATCAGGTTTCTTGACCGAGTAACCGCATTACAAAAAAGGAACTTCAGAACAGTAAAATATTTTAAAGAGTTCCTTGATCTGTTTGAACATGCTGAAATTTCAAAGTTTTCGGCAATTTATTTACATCAATTAAATGACTGCGGTACGATGTTATGTTTGACTTACAGTGCTTACATAATTCTAGAGCCGTAGATTTATAGGAAAGACATATTTTAATATTTTTTCATGAATTATACAATGTATTTTATCGCAACTACCAATTAACCGGTACATTTAATTGTGAAAACAATTTATTTGTCTTTGTTCTGTCATGCGCAAAGTCCGGCGAGGGTATAGGAGATAATTGATTGATTACTCAAGGTGAAGCCCTAGTATTTAAGTGTTATAACTTTTTGAATTGAAAGACGGCAGAATTGTTTGATTAAAGTTTCAGTAAGAGAGATTTTGTGTGTTTAGATTTTCTAATTATCACAACTCTGACTTACTGTGTCGGCAAAATTTTTACTGTGTCGCATGCATGAAATTTGAATCGTTACTGTGTTGGAGAAAATTTTACTGTGTCGGGAGCAACACAGTAAAACAGCTCATGGAGAACCCTGTATATTCGGTATCAATGAAAATAGTATAATGAATAATACAAATGGTAAATACTTTGACTCTGACGTGACTCCGATTAAAGAAATTAGAAGGCAGAAAGGAGGTTGTTGGTAGAGAAGGTGGTTGGTAAAAAAGTAATAAAAGCATATTATAATTGATTAGTAATATACTAATTTTTCTACAATGAACTTTTATTGAAATCTGATTTTTTGAGAATGAATTAATTTATTCATGATTGTTTTTCTTCACATTGTATAATTATATTAGTTTTGTGGCGTCAGAATAAAATATGGATGATCTTCATCCAATTCAGAAATCTTATTTCCATTCTCGAGTGGAAGATTGATACATGTAGCATCAGGTCTGATGTTCGATACTTTGTCAAAGGTACTGTGCATTTTGTATTGATTATATCTATCTGCAGTATCATGAACTGAAGCTGTACTGTTTGTTGCAAAAACATGACTGTGGATATCCTCAGTATAATCTTCCATTGATACAATTTTATCTCTGAGTTGATCATACACTTCTACGCGTTCAGTGTATGGGTGATCTGATTTCGAAATACTTTTGTTTGCCTCGTCATTGGTATTTTTTTCGTTGACTTTCTTTTCTCTGTGTTGTCTGAGATGATCATAAATCCCGTCTTTTATGTCAATATATGGACCTTCGGTCTCCTTGTTAATTGTAGTATCCGTTGATTGATGGGGTTGTTCCTGGGGTTCAAGGACAAAGTAATTATGGTTTACGATTCCAGTGATTTCCTGTAAATCTACGTCTGTACTGACCTCGACGTCTGAAAACCCCGCGTTTCTAACTCTTTGATTTGGTTTCATCTTTTGCTTCTTTTTAATTTTTTTCTTTCTCTATAGATCAGTTATTAAAAAATAATTAGAAACAAACTTAAGTTAACAGACCAAACAAAATTCGACTTATACTGCAACACAGCTGGCATTTACGAAGTAAGGGCATCTAATAAACCAACACCATGGTGAAAAATAGCTTAATGCATTCCGAGGTCCTTAAAAGCTTTGTTGCATTGTTTACCCCATGGTGTCATAATTTCAATTGCAGACGTATTTCTTAATTTGTTGGGAAGCCATTTTGGAAGTCAAATGTAAAAGAACGTTGCAGAATAAACAAAATACATTATAACTGTTTGGAAAAGTGATATCTGGGCTCGGATCGAAAACTTTATAAAGGACTTGGCAAGCCTCACACTCTATAACTTCTTCTTATCCTCGCCCGAATGTCGCTTATCTTTCAGGACAGTAACCATGTGTTTCATAAATACAAATAATTGATAATTTTATGCATGGTATACATATTTATCAGCTGCACAGGATGATTTTATAAGAACGGTCCCTTATTAATGCAAAAATAACGGTAAAGAGTATCTGTGAAACGGATGGCGTGTTTCTAAGAAAACAACTGATACATGATACAAAAATTACTTTCAAAGATTTCTTTTTATCCAACTTAAACCACAAAAATCACCAACCGAAGATATATGAGACGTAGAGTGAATATGATTCCTCCTAGTAATACTGCATCCACCAGGGGGAAAACAATTTGAAGTACTTCTTTTTTATCTAGTAAGAATGAAAATACATAATGAATAATTGTATCTATTTAAGAATATTATTTTATTTTAATAATCAAAGTAATCAAATTTGTCTTCAATTTCTAATTCATAATTGACTTTTCAAATTATATATAAAAAAGAAAAGAATAATAGACGAAAGTGTCAGAATTTGACTTCTTCATTGCAAAATGTTGCGAAAACATTTTTAAAAATGTTTTAATCACGTGATTTTGTATGGTTTTTTAAACGTTTTTAAAACATTTTAGTGAAATATTTTAGCAAAATGTTGTCAGAATATTTTCTGAAAATGTTGCAAAAACATTTTCAATAATGTTTTAATCACGTGACTTTGTATGGTTTTTTAAACGTTTTTAAAACGTTTTAGTGAAATATTTCAGCAAATGTTTCCGGAACATTTTCTCAAAATGTTACAAAAACATTTTTCAACAATGTTTTAATCACGTGATTTTGTTTGGTTTTTAAACGTTTTTAAAACATTTTACAAAAAATATACCAAACATAAGTTTTCTTGAAAGAAAAATACGTGTACTTTTGAACATAATTCCGTGACATGTAGTTGCTCCTCACAGGATTTGAAGTAGCAATCATTGTTACTCTTGGCAGTCCTGTCGCATATAAAACAGTCGATGAAAAAAATTTGTCTTGATTGCTGATGACAGTGTCCTCTAGTCAAATAGAAAAAAATAAAATTAAACAATCTTTTTCCCAGTTATATTAATTATAAAGAACACTTTTTATTTATCAGCAATGATAACATTGCATTTCATTGTAAACAACAGGAAGATGCGAAAGATATGGATACAAAATTCGGTAATTTATATTGCATACTACATGTGTAATTTTTTTTAATGAAAGCGAAGATTTTTTTCCTAACAGTAGTACGCATTTTAAAAAGTTCTTTCAGTACGCATGCGCAGTTAGGAGAGCAGTACAATTTATGACACAAGGCTAGTCAACAAATCTTTCTTATTAATTAACAGATTTTGAAAATAAACTCTGAAACGGCTGTACAAGAGTTCTTACTTAAGCCTATAGGAATACACTAGGTATAAGGTGATGTCCGTATACTATATTCAGATTTCACGCGCAAATTTAATTAAAAGTCTACTTTCATTTTCGAATAACAGCCTCGAAAAAGCAGAGAGTAAAGTGGTGGCGGATCTAAGTAACTGGCATTTTATAATCAAACTGACAACAAATAAGCGCTTATCTATTTCATAAAACGTAATTAATGAATTATTCAATCAAGACTTGATTTAAGTGATGTAAAAGAAATAAGCTGTGGTCATTGATTAAAAAACAAAATGAGTAAATCTTTTCCGTTGATGCCCGAGCTCGCTATTTGTTGAAAGTTCTAGAAAGTCAGGTGGCATCGAACCCAATGTCTAAAAGAAAATCGAGGCGATTATTCATCATGAATGGGCATCGAAATAAATGTAAAGAAATTGGTAACACAATGAGTTTGTGAATATATCTTAGTAAGTTGTACTTATGTTTTATAAATAAATGTCGATTAATGGACATGGTTTTTAGTTTAGACTTATAAAATGGTACAATTCAAATTCTAAATTATTTACTTAAATGATTTTCTACATACACTCTTTTATTTTTAAAACTTATTTATACTTTTTAGGTCTTTATGTAAATTTGGGATGAAAAATAAGCTTTTTTTCAATATTTCAAAATGCTGACAAATTGTTAGTTAAATGTGTATGTTGCAACCACTATTGAAATAACGACCACTATTGAAATAATTATATCAATAGTGGTTGAGAATGCATTTCAATAGCAAACATAGTTAATAACCACTATTGAAATACGACCACTATTGAAATAATTATATCAATAGTGGTTGAGAGTGCATTTCATTAGCAAAGATAGTTAGTAACCACTATTGAAATACGACCACTATTGAAATAATTATATCAATAGTGATTGAGAGTGCATTTCAATAGCATACATAGTTAGTAACCACTATTGAAATAGGACTACTATTGAAATAATTATATCAATAGTGGTTGAGAGTGCATTTCAATAACAAACATAGATATTAACCACTATTGAAATACGACCACTATTGAAAAAATTACTTCAATAATGGGTGAGAGTGCATTTCAATATGATAGCCATAGGTTTTAACCACTATTAAAATACGAGCACCATTGAAACACTATTGAAATAATTATATAATAGTGGGGAATTGTGCTTTTCAATATGATTACCACAGGTTTAAACCACTATTGAAATACGACCAGTATTGAAAGAAGAGTTTTACCGCGTAATTTTTAATTTTTTATCCAAAATTTCACAAAAACTGGATTTGGGTGAAAAAAATAAAGATTAATAATTAAAGTGTATAAATTAAAAAGGTTGGTTTTTGGAGGCAAAATTCTGTACATCACAGAAGGTTTACAATTTCTTTATATTAAATTTATTATTTGCATCATTTTCAATGAAATCAGACCAAAAATATATACCAATCCAGGCATCCATATTTTGTTTGTATCATCTGTCCTTAAAAGAAGGTTAAGATAGTTATTGAAATTATAATTTCAAAAGTGATTTGAATAATTATTTTGAAAGTTGCTGATAATACTTCAAAACTAAAACCATAATTTAATCCATATTGAAATCTTTATTTCAAAAGTGAACATTATTTCAATAGTGGTTGCAACCTATGTTTGTTATTGAAATGAATCTCACCCACTATTGAAATAATTATTTCAATAATGGTCGCATTTCAATAGTGCTTATTACCTATGGTTGTTATCGAAATACACTCTCAACCACTTTTTATGTAATTATTGCAATAGTGGTTGTTTATCAATAGTGGTTACTAACTTTGTTTGCCATTGAAATGCACTCTCAACCACTATTGATATAAATATTTCAATAGTGGTCGTATTTCAATAGTGGTTACTAACTATGTATGCTATTGAAATGCACTCTCAACCACAATTGATATATTTATTTCAATAGTGGTCGTATTTCAATAGTGGTTACTAACTATGTTTGCTAATGAAATGCATTCTCAACCACTATTGATATAATTATTTCAATTGTGGTCGTATTTCAATAGTAGTTACTAACTATGTTTGCTATTGAAATGCACTCTCAACTACTATTGATATAATTATTTCAATAGTGGTTGTTATTTCAATAGTGGTTGCAACATGTGTACATCCAATATCTTATCCGTGAGATACTGTAGATTCCTAATTATACGCGAGGAATTAATTTCCGCGTAATTATGCGAGAAGCATCGCTCGCGAAAAAAATATTACTCTTTTTTATTTTGATGGTGCTGAAATCTATGTAAATTCTGCTGATCTACCGTACATTCGCGAATTACAATTCTCACGATTTGACGTTAAAGAGCCAGTTCGCTTAAAAAAAAGCACTCGCGAAAAATAAGGAATCTACAGTAAGTATAATAAGCAATGATATAGCTCAAAATATATTAAAATAAAGTTTCTAACATGTAAAGTGAAAAAGCCAATGAGCACCTGCATCTAGCTAGTACATGATGCATTAAATACAAGTACAACAGAATGAAGTTGCTTTATACACTGTAACATGTAACAAGAAGAGGTCTTTGTTGAAACTGATATTTGTAGAAGTAAAAAAATTCTGAAATATTAGGAAATGTATTTCTTATAATAATCTATATCTACTCCTACACTAATTGCGGGACTTTGAAGTATTTCGTCATGCATCATTCCTGTGTAATAAATTGTTAATAGAATCTGAAAGATAGTTTTGGAATAGTTCTGTAAAAAATGAATTTCCCAAGCACTTGCGCGGGATTTCAGCTAGTATTATTAATTTTAATTATTACTTTCTACAAAGCAATAACATGACTGAAATTAATTTTGTGGAGATTAATTTTAAGAACTTGGACAGATTTGTAAACTACCTGTGATTTGGAGGAAAACCATTAATTATTTCTTTTTTTGTTTTTTCAACAGAAAAACATTATTTTTTTTATAATGCATTGCCATACCCTTTCACTACTGGAGAGAGAGAGAGAGAGAGAGATTTCTGAAAACAACAGAGGTATAAGTTCCGGTGCCGTAGAGGAGTAAGCATCCCTTGTCGACTTGCCACATTCGCCATGTACTCCTTATCATGATCAGGTATCCGGAAACATTTGTTAACACATACATGTACATATAATTGGAAAATAGTGATCTAACAATTCGTATAAAAAATTTCAGTCAACATTCGACTAAATGACAGATGTATTTGCGTATAAGATCTGTATATCGATCAAAAATTGTACAATGTTGACTTTAAACAGACTGTTGATATCATTGTAATAGTTTCAAAAGCAGCGCATCTTTTTAAACACTTAAAATCTTGTGATAACGTGAATTCAGATAAACGAAAAAAAAAATTAAATGATAATACTGATGTCCATCACTTTGATTCATAAAAATATGTCACGTAAACAGAATGTTAGATAGACAGACGGAAAGTAATAAGTTGATCAAAAGTTTTTCATCAAACTAGTAGTTCATTTGGACATTTAGCTTACCTAAGCTTAAATATCGCCCTTTAACAAAGCGTCAATTGCATACTCATTTCACTTATTACTTGCCTTTGTCAAACCTGATGTACTTTTCCTTTGCCACATCAAGCCAATATCTTTCAGTACTGTTTCTACCAATTGCCTTACAAGTCTTGTTAATGTCATGTAGAAATATTTCCTCAGTAAGAACAGGCAAAGATGGCAATGACCTACAAATCCGCATTGATTCCATCCAAGTGGCCGATGTGTTTAATTCTGAGGCATAAAAAAGGCATTTTGTGAACTCTGATAAGTGTATAAATCTGAGAGTAACTCAATTTAAGAACTATATGCGGTATATTGCTTATGTTTGCCCCCACAAAAGTCAAATTTTGAAAACTTCCTGAAATGTGCTGAATTTAATAAATTATATTGTACGAGAAATATAAATTAACAGAAAATATTATAGTTCCAAAGCAGTGTATTCACAATTTTTGTTTTTATGACGTCACAAACTAGTCTGATTTTATATCCTTTTTCAGAAAGAGGACAAAATGGACAAAATTTCAACAATTTTAGCTTTAAAATTTATAGAGCGCATGTGTGTTCAGGAACAATATTGACATATTTCATTGATATTATCATTCTACACATTATATCAAAATATTTATCCTGAACACACATGCGCTCGGTGACTTTTACTCAAAATATCGACGAACTTTTTTAACACTTAAAATCTTGTGATAACGTGAATTCAGTTAAACGAAAAAAGAAATTAAATGATAATACTGATGTCCATCGCTTTGATTCATAAAAATATATCACGTAAACAGAATGTTAGATAGACAGACGGAAAGTAATAAGTCGATCAAAAGTTTTTCATCATACTAGTAGTTCATTTGGATATTTAGCTTACCTAAGCTTAAATATCGCCCTTTAACAAAGCGTCAATTGCATCCTCTTTTCACTTATTACTTGCCTTTGTCAAACCTGATGTACTTTCCTTTGCCACATCAAGCCAATATCCTTCAGTACTGTTTCTACCAATTGCCTTACAAGTCTTGTTAATGTCATGTAGAAATATTTCCTCAGTAAGAACAGGCAAAGATGACAATGACCTACAAATCCGCATTGATTCCATCCAAGTGGCCGATGTGTTTGATTCTGAGGCATAAAAAAGGCATTTTGTGAACTCTGATAAGTGTATAAATCTGAGAGTAACTCAATTTAATTTTAGTTAAGTATCAACAAAATGTTTCATAATGTCATTACATAGAAATTTATTTAAAGTTAAGCTAGGATAATTAAAATGAGCAGAATAACGAACGTGTCATGTCACAAAACGGTTTATGAAGAAGAGAACAATTTTCTTTGTAGTAAAATGTGAAATTCGGCGGCACAGAACATTGAACTGCAAGACAGGCGCTTGCATTAACGTCAGTAGCTCTTTCATCCTTTGGACCTAGATATTGTTTAAAAATACAAATAGGAAATCTATTTGATAAAGCAGGTTAAATTAGTATAGAACTTTAAAAAAATTAAAATGTGAATATTTTTTATATAATATATATTAATGCCAGTCATGAAACCACCAGAAAAATACCTGATTGAAATACAGAATACGTTCCCTTGCCTCCACAGTCATCAAAGTAAGGTTCGTCATCTCGCTCACAAGAGGTATTATAACATAATGATGTGGAAACCCTCCCTTCTTGTGGTATTTTTTCTAAACATCTACACTCATTGTCCTTATTCAAAACATAACAACAAGATTTGCAAAACTTTATAATTGAATATTACATAATAATAGATAACATACAAAATCATAAATACATGTATCTGTTTACATTACTGTATACATTACTTATTGATAAAAAATTCATTATTCATTTTAATCTCTGAATACACCTACCCATTAAAAGGTTACACAATTAAACAATATTTTACAATCACTACACTGTACTTTTATGGCAAAAACAAATAAATTAAATGACAGACATATCTCCTGGCAAAATCCTGCAGATGGAGTTTGCATTTTAGATGCATTTGTTGAGGTCGTTGATTGTATAAAACTGTCATTATAACAACCTTAAGTAAACACAATAACAAATCTTTATTTTTTTACTTCTATAAACTTGAAAAAAAAATTATAAGAGAAAGTTACAAAATATTTACTTATAATTTACCACTCATATACTTGTATATCTTATATACGTAAACGTATAGAACAAGATAACAAAAGATATATCAAGGAAACAATTATACTCAAAATATTGATGGATATTTTATTCTATATAATTACCTAAAATCTTAATCAATAGAGAAATCCGTCGATACGTTCCAGCCCAGCTTAGGGAATTCGTTATATCTTCTGAATCTGGTAGAATATCTCCTTTTTGTTTACAATTTTCTTGAGCTTCAAACCAGTTCAGTTTTGTTTTCTTACATGTTATTAGCCCTGTTTGAAATATACATGTGTATTTATGTATGCAGAATTATAAAGAGATCATTTGAACTTTTTTTTGAAAATACAAACGTATGCTTTGCCTCAAGGGATTCACTTTAATTCCATTATGATGAAAAATATTGATTATGCCTGTCTTCTAATGCATGTGTAAATCAGCTTTATTTTTAAACATTCATTAAAATTATGATAGATATGATCTATATGTATTTCTTCTCATTTTTGGGCTTTATCGATAAAAGAATCATTATATATATACTATTAGTAAATTATTAGTAAAAAAAATCATAACCTTTATTCAGACAAAATGCACAGCATGATAACAGAATGTGTATAAATTTCATATCTTACTTTAATTCAGACGTATATCTGAGAAAAAAAATATATGCAAGTTTCCAAGCACTGTTGTTTTGTTTAGAAAAGCAACGTTTAAATTAAATTAAATTTCAGACAACAATAAATTGTACATGTGGAAAGATTCAGTTCATATCTTAATATCAATTCTCTATAAAAATCAAAATTTTAAATAGGGTCGTGGACATGACATATCTCCGATTTAGCTGAAATTCACACCATTTACTACAATTGGTATGTCTTTAATAAATATGATGTTAAAGTCTAACTTTTCAATTTGGTTGCCATGGTAACAGGGATGTTATATTTAGAACCCTCTGATTAAGCAAATTTTGCTCTGTTTTAAATTAAATTTGTGCACATTCAATTAATTAGTAAAAATTCACATGAAAATTATATTATGTGAGCTCATATTACTTAAATCTAAGAAATTAATTTCATTCAAAGATATTTGAATGAAGATTAAGCGAATTTTCATTGCAGCATTAAATCTGTTAGCAAATTGGCAATTTGCCAAATTTGTCTTTTTTAGTCATATTCAATGAAATTTTTCACCATTTTGACAACTGATATATTTGTAACCATGTATCATTAAATAAACTATATATTCTAAGGTTTTATGAGAATAAAAAAAATTTATGGGTAAATCAAAAACTTTCTAGAAATTATTGCATGAAAATTGGCAATTTGCCAAAATTGACTTTTTT
>PRKT01000603.1:64630-119281 GCA_003671525.1 Saccostrea glomerata | reverse complement strand
GATCAAAAATTGTACGTACAATGTTGACTTTAAACAGTCTGTTGATATCATTGTAATAGTTTCAAAAGCAGCGCATCTTTTTTAACACTTAAAATCTTGTGATAACGTGAATTCAGTTAAACGAAAAAAGAAATTAAATGATAATACTGATGTCCATCGCTTTGATTCATAAAAATATATCACGTAAACAGAATGTTAGATAGACAGACGGAAAGTAATAAGTCGATCAAAAGTTTTTCATCATACTAGTAGTTCATTTGGATATTTAGCTTACCTAAGCTTAAATATCGCCCTTTAACAAAGCGTCAATTGCATCCTCTTTTCACTTATTACTTGCCTTTGTCAAACCTGATGTACTTTCCTTTGCCACATCAAGCCAATATCCTTCAGTACTGTTTCTACCAATTGCCTTACAAGTCTTGTTAATGTCATGTAGAAATATTTCCTCAGTAAGAACAGGCAAAGATGACAATGACCTACAAATCCGCATTGATTCCATCCAAGTGGCCGATGTGTTTGATTCTGAGGCATAAAAAAGGCATTTTGTGAACTCTGATAAGTGTATAAATCTGAGAGTAACTCAATTTAATTTTAGTTAAGTATCAACAAAATGTTTCATAATGTCATTACATAGAAATTTATTTAAAGTTAAGCTAGGATAATTAAAATGAGCAGAATAACGAACGTGTCATGTCACAAAACGGTTTATGAAGAAGAGAACAATTTTCTTTGTAGTAAAATGTGAAATTCGGCGGCACAGAACATTGAACTGCAAGACAGGCGCTTGCATTAACGTCAGTAGCTCTTTCATCATTTGGACCTATATATTGTTTAAAAATACAAATGGTAAATCTATTTGATAAAGCAGGTTAAAATAGTATAGAATTTAAAAAAAATAAAAATTTGAATATTTTTTATATAATATATATTAATGCCAGTCATGAAACCACCAGAAAAATACCTGATTGAAATACAGAATACGTTCCCTTGCCTCCACAGTCATCAAAGTAAGGTTCTTCATCACGCTCACAAGAGGTATTATTACATAATGATGTGGAAACCCTCCCTTCTTTTGGTATTTTTTTCTAAACATCTACACTCATTGTCCTTATTCAAAACATAACAACAAGATTTGCAAAACTTTATAATTGAATATTACATAATAATAGATAACATACAAAATCATAAAATTAATACATGTATCTGTCTGTTTACATTACTGTTTACATTACTTATTGATAAAAAATTCATTATTCATTTTAATCTCTGAATACACCTACCCATTAAAAGGATACACAATTAAACAATATTTTACAATCACTACACTGTACCTTTATGGCAAAAACAAATAAATTAAATGACAGACATATCTCCTGGCAAAATCCTGCAGATGGGTTTTGCATTTTAGATGCATTTGTTGAGGTCGTTGATTGTATAAAACTGTCATTATAACAACCTGAAGTAAACACAATTACAAATCTTTGTTTTTATACTTCTATAAACTTGAAAAAAAAAATTATAAGAGAAAGTTACAAAATATTTACTTATAATTTACCACTCATATACTTGTATATCTTATATACGAAAACGTATAGAACAAGATAACAAAAGATATATCAAGGAAACAATTATACTCAAAATATTGATGGATATTTTATTCTATTTAAATACCTAAAATCTTAATCAATAGAGAAATCCGTCGACACGTTCCAGCCCAGCTTAGGGAATTCGTTATATCTTCTGAATCTGGTAGAATATCTCCTTTTTGTTTACATTTTTCTTGAGCTTCAAACCAGTTCAGTTTTGTTTTCTTACATGTTATTAGCCCTGTTTGAAATATACAAGTGTATTCATGTATGCAGAATTATAAAGAGATCATTTTAACTTTTTTTTGAAAATAAAAACGTATGCTTTACCTCAAGGGATTCACTTTAATTCCATTATGATGAAAAAAATATTGATTATGCCTATCTTCTAATGCATATGTAAATCAGCTTTATTTTTAAACATTCATTAGAATTATGATAGATATGATCTATACGTATTTTTGCCATTTTTGGGTTTTATCGATAAAAGAATCATTATATATCAACTATTAGTAAATTATAAGTAAAAAAAATCATAACCTTTATTCAGACAAAATGCACAGCATGATAACAGAATGTGTATGAATTTCATATCTTACTTTAATTCAGACGTATATCTGAGAAAAAAAATATATGCAAGTTTCCAAGCACTGTTGTTTTGTTTAGAAAAGCAACGTTTAAATTAAATTAAATTTCAGACAACAATAAATTGTACATGTAGAAAGATTCAGTTCATAGCATAATGATTGATTTAAACAAGGAATTAGAGATTAATACTTTATGAAACGTTTTATGTTTTAATTTATATGCAGTTTTGACAAAATTTTACCAAAAGTTTGCTTCAATAAACACTAATAATAAATTTTACCTTAAAAAATTGCAGCTTACCTTAAATTTTAGAAAAAACATGTACGCAATTTGATTTGTATTTATCAGTAATTGTGTAATTGACAATTATTTCCTTGTTTTTTTTATATTGTTAATTTCCTGTTTGGTTTCCTACTATTCAAGTAAACAGTTCTTTTGTCAATAAAGTGTACATCCCATAGATAAACAAGAAGAAAAGATTAACTGCCGTCTGCTATTCACAAAAAAAAAACAATAAAAAAATATCGCAGTATTTAAATTCGCAGTACTGTTAAGGCTTCCCATAGCTTTGAATGCGTTTAAAACGTAACACTGCATTGCAAGGTCGATCTTAAGCTTTATTTTTAAGTTTCATACAATAATACGGCCAATTCATATAGAGAGTTTCCTAGGCTATATATAAATATATTTGTTACGATGTCACATGATTTCATTGATTACGTGACGGTCAATTTTACCATTTTGACTTCGGCGTAGCCCTTTAACACAATTATTTTTCGTAATGTAATTAAATAAACTCGGTGCGTTTTTGAGAACCCGAAATGTGCTTGGGAAAAATTATACTATTACTCTGGTTCAAAATATTTCAGAATAACTTCAATTTTCCGACAAATCTGAGGGTATTTTCAACTCAGCATTGACATCTGTTGAAAATCAAAACCATCATACATTTTTCCCAAGCAACATTCAGTTGGAGGGGAAACTCCTCTAACAAATTTTTACAAGAGACCTCAAACTAATACACATTAATCAACTGCGCCAGGCTTTTTTATACACATATTTTGAATCCTGCTGATATCCACGGGTATAAAAAAAGGACAAATATCAAACGTATATTTTCATACATATTTAATTTTGGAACATGCTGTCTTTTAAACAAGGGAAATTAAACAAAATTATCTAAAATTTTCGGATATATTAGAATTTTTTTTAAAGATTAAGAAACGTTCATTTTACACTAGCTTATTATAATTTTATATGCAGATTGAAATACGGTGTTAAGTTTTTGACACTCTCCCCATCATTACAGCTCAAGTTTGCAGTGACTTGACCTCATTTTCATCTATGACGTCATGCATCTGTAGTTCAGAGAAGTTCATGCGCAGATTACACTGCAATATTCTCTGGGAAGCCTTATCGTACCTGCGATATGAAAAGTGTAAAATAAAAAATACAAATGAAGAGGAAGACCTTGATACTTTGACGGAATGGATTTAATGATTTATAGATATATACTGAAAGGAAAAAGAAACGCAGAAGAACATCATATGGGAACTTTTTTTTTACTATGTGGCCGAAAAATATAAAAATTGGTCAGATGTGTATTTTGATTACTTTGCACTAAAATCGCTAGTCAAAACTACTCAAACATGAAATGTATGGCGTCCTTTAGGGGAAATGATAAAAAGTCAAAAACACGTGCATGTCGATAATGATAAATTTGTGATAAAATTTTGTAATGCCATACGATGCATTAGAGTTATAGAAATCGTTTTTGCATATTTGCAGTCAGTATAAATTCCTTGCAATCGTGGCATGGCTGATGGAATCTACTGTTGGTTTAGTAACTGAATTCAATAATGCATAAGTGAATAAAAAGGCAAAAACATGCTGCTGTACAGATTGTTTTCAACTTTTCAACCAAATAAAAATTTTTTTTGGTTGTCAGAGAGTTAACTTAAAATGTTTCCAACCAACCATGACGGCGACGTTGACGCGTAACAGCGTCATAACAAGATAGGGCTTTTCATCATGTCACCTCGGTTATTGTCAAGGCATTATAACTGAAAATGATATTTATAAAGCAGACAATCATACTCATTTTTTTCATTCTATCCTAAATCGAGAATTCGTTATCGATTGGGCGGGGGGATTTGTTAGCTTTGGAATAATACAGCTAATCTCAGCCTTTAAGACTACCATCGGAAGGGTTGAATAATAATGTTCTGGAAAAGATAACTAATCTGGTGAACTCAATGCACAGGAAAATCAAGTTTGTTACTGATGCGAAAGGGAGATTATGAGAATTTTTAGTTTTATTTTTGGGGGTGTCGACATATTGATATCAATATCTCAGGAATTATCACTCAAAATCACACAAAATTTTGGTATCTTGTTGATCAAAGATGGATTTAAATGCATGATAACAATAATGGAAGACATATCTGAAATAGTTATTTTAATTCAACTGAAAAATTTAGTATGCGTTTCTTAATCCTTTCAGTATATATACTGACATGCAAAAGAAACGCAACAAGCAGTAATCTACAAATGTTTGATTTTATTTTCTTATGATTTTCAAAAGCGAATAAAGATCGGCTAAACTCACTTTTCAAATCATCAGAGATTTGATAAAACTGTTAAATGTTTATCTGTTTACTTCAGTAAGTAAACTATGACTGTTAAAACACCCCCCTCCCAACCATTCAAGTAAAACGTGCAAGACTGCCTTAAACAATAATTGCAGCTTAATTTCTACGATACAATAGTTTCATTTATATCGAGATCTGAGCGCAGGAATTATTCTTTGGCATATTTAAATGGCTGTTTTTCAGATGATTAGGTCGAATTTTCTCAGTTTAACTGAGAGCAGTGTAGCCACCCTTGGATTCCGGAACAAGAACTGTCCTTAATGCATTTGATACGTAAGACCCTGTTGAGGCGTAATGTTGTAAAATTTCGCATCAGCAACTCTCCATCACCTTTACATTGAAATTTTCCAATTAGAGCAATAGAAATGCGTACATTTTCAAGTAGCCTAAGCATCCTTACGGGAAACGAAAGAAGATTTTATTTTTTTGAAATATTGCTGCATTACTTATGATGAACAGTAAAAAACCCTTAAAACTCCATAGTATTGCCAAATGTTGTGTTAAACATGCATTTTTTTATTTCTGTAAAGCAGACTCAATCTTGACTTCCGGTATGGTATGGAAATCGTTCAGCCGTAAAATTACCGATGTTAACCAAATTGAAGATATTCATAATTTTAAGATACAAAGTTCTTTACTTTACATAATTATTTCCCCCTAAAGTAGGGTGTGGCGTTTCTTTTGCGTGTCAGTATATATATAGAATATATATAAACATCGCATTAGTAAACTACAGGCAATATGCAAACCATTTATACTTCCGTATTCAATAAAGAGGTTATGAATGGATTAGAAGGCCTAATCGAGCATGTTATGATTCCGGCGTGTTACAAAATCTGATCTAGTATACAATGGAATTCTTATAAAAAGGATAGAAAGAACAATATACATGCTTAAACTGTCAAACGGTTTGATGTGTAGTGGTTTTTCTTACTTCAACGAATGGAGTATCGAACTTAATGATAATCATCTGCAAATCAGCCAGTCAAATCGAAACTGAAAAAAAGATCAACATCAGTTCTCCTTTCTTCAGCTTAGAATTAGTTTGATCAGTAAGTAATGCAGAAAGATCATCCAAACTAAGATATCATTAATAACAGTATCATTATATCATTAAACATAAGAATGAATCAAGAATCTGAGTAAAACGCTCTTATCCTAACTAATTACGTGATCTGTGCAAATAAGCTCCTGATGAAGGCGGATTCACAGCTAATTAATAAATCATAAAATGTTAAAATTCTCGTATATGTAACACAGCTAAAATATTCTATTAGTGTCGAGTCAAGTGATTTCAGGTAAAAGTTGATGGGTGCCACTTTGAAACATCATTTATTGTTTAAGGTTTATCAGTAATCAAACGCAGGAATCGGATAAATGTAATTTCTGTTAAAATATTAATTATAGTAATTATACAATGTGAATGAAAAAATTATACATTAATTAATAGAGACCGACTCTAATTTTTAATTACTGCTGAAGATTTTTTCTGCTGTAAGTTTATGTAAATTAAAAAAAAAAATTAAATGTACATTTTGCCTTTTTGAGAAATTGAAACTTTTTGATACATTTTTGTTAAAGACCATGTTTTGATTCCTCGACACCAAAATGTAAGCTCGGATCTGTAATTATTGATATTGCAAATCACAGACTTTCAAACCCACACGATTTACTTAAGGAAATGCAGCTAAAACAAACTGTTTTTTTTTTTCTTTAAACTTCAATTTGCCAACAAAGAAATTGACGCGGTCATTAAAGTAATATTCTTAAACACAAAAGGGTCCAGTCTTGTATTCCACCTTAATTTAATTTAAAAATCTTTATACACTTGTAGCTGCTATAAAATTATAATATGTAATGTATATGGAATGTAGCTTCCAAACTTTTTGATTACAAGAAAACTTTACAGGGCCTGGATTTTGATCATTTGAAACAATCGTATTCATACTTTACCCTAAACAACAGAACTGTTGGACACAATATTACTTATGACGTCGATATACTAAAAATGATAATCTTAGATCACTGATAACTTTAAGAGGTCTCAAATATAGGGAACCCTCATTCTTTTGAAAATAGCGTCTAAATTTCATAAATATTGTGGATTTTGTTGAAGATTATGCCAGATGTCACTATCTATGTTATTTTTGGAGACCAGGTCTTCCAACAATATATTGGAATTCCCATGGGTACCAATTTAACCCTGTTATTAGCATTTTTTTGAGTTCATATGAATTTGAATTTGTCCAAAATATTATAGGTAAAAAGAAGAAACACTTGCTGTGGCCTTCAACTAGATAATTTAGATATTTTGACGACGTATTGTCAATTAAACATAGTTACTTCAATTTTTTTTCACCTGCATGTGGAGTTTATGACTCTCAACTAAGTCTCAACTAAGTCGATACGCAAGAGGATGCTTAACATATGTGCAATTTCTAAAACGAGATTAATTATTGACAAACAAGTTAATGAAACAAGAATTTCTGCAGTCTCGTTTATATATAGTCATCATTCCATACGTTCTACCGTCCATACTATACCTTGTCAGCGAATATAACATATCATTGAGTCAAATGCTGACTGACATTTTTAATACTAATTAATAGGCCATTATTTAAACACTGAGTTGTCGATGGAATTTTCCGTTTTTTCCTTTCAGATGACAAGGAGCACATAGCGAGTATGCCCGTTTGGCAGGGGATGTAACTCCTCCATGAAACCTGGTCCCACCTCCAATGTTTAAGAGGCCCGTGTATCCTCTGCTCCTATTTTCTGTTGTTAAATGGATTTTGAACTTGACAACTGTCTGTTATCTCCAGATATTTCATTTAAAAACTTCAAGAAATGCACACATGCAAAGAATACATAAATGACGCGAAATCTTATTCTAGACAGGTTGATATACGTATATCTTTCATGGTAATTTTATGAAATTTTGTATTAATATTAAAAAATATAGGTTAATAAAATCAATGCGATGGAATTTTTGATAACATAACAATGGAATTTTGATAATATAATAATTTGACAAAATAGTGAACTGTATGACGTGTACCTGATAGATTAATTGATTAATTGTAGTTTTCACGTCACATTGAAAAATATATCACTCTATAGAGACGTCACACTTCACTCGTCACTCAGGACCATTGAGCCGTGAGCATGGTGAGGGTTCTTATCGTGAAAATAATTACTGTTACGCCGTACCAAAACGCTTACAATACTTACTTTATTCTTCAATAACAGAACTGCGTTGAAAATTAAGTATATGAGAAATATATTTTGAAATACTAGTATATTTTGCATAATACAAAGACGTCAATGAAAAGGGTAATATTGGGTTTTCTAAATTTTATCAATACAAGACAATTATACTACTTAAATAAGCACATTAAAACAATTATAATAGACTGACTCTGTAAGTAGAGCGACACAATCTCTGTTTAAAATTTTAAAAAATTGACGTCGTTGATTTGAGGTCAATTTGTTAATTGATTTATTTTGATAGCATTAAATCACCATTTAGATAGACCTTATTTGGACATTGCTTTTATAGTCTGTTAATGGCGTCATGTTTACAACTATACAGGACATATACATACAAGGACAAGATTCCCTTATAGATAGTTTTCGATAGACCAGAATTTAGCAAGAGTTATTTCCTGCTGACCGCGATATTGGAGGTCCAAATACTCATATTCCTTCAGTGTTCAACCAATTTGAAATTTTTATACATGTATTTGCTATTTTGAATAAGAAATCAGTATTTTTCTGAAATGTATAAATTTTTGGAAGCTTCATTTACATGTATCGAAAAAAGCATTTGATAAAGATGTTCCAACAAATATTTCTGCTACAACATCTAAAACTTGTTAGGCGTCTCCATATGAGTGAAAAATTCTCGAGAGGGACGTTAAACAATATATAATAAATCATAAAACTTGTTAAGACAAGGAGGGGAAATCACCGAGTTGACCTCCAATATGGCGACTAATGGAAAGTAACTCTTGCTTTATTTAGATCTATCAAAAACTACAGGGTTAAAAATTATGTTCATAGGGATATGTTTGTCACATTTTTTTCTCTTTTCTGTTTAACATTATTTTTTTTGGAATTTATTTTTATTCGATAATTCTTATCATGCACAAACAAAAACAATCTTATTTGAAATCAACACCTGCCTACATTTAACAAAATGCTTTCTATTTTAATATGCGTTTTAAAAAAGATAGCTGCAGAATCAATTATCGTAATACTGGTGTTTCATCTTGTATGATGTCAACTGCTAGCATTTGTTCACCCTATCACTCATTTCCAACCCCAACCCCCATCACCTACCCCCACCCCCACCCCCGAGAAAAAATAATATTGACTCCCGCCCCAAATTAAGTGAAATGCATTCTAAATCATTTCAACATGTTACAGCGAAAAAAAATTGCATCGTTTTCTTTAATACGATTAAAATTTACTAATCTTCTATTACCGTAGATGCTTCATTATAAATCATCAGTGTACCATTTTGAATTTTGAAGGTCTTGGTTCAAGAAATAAATCTTGTAGAAAAATTAGAAAGAAATAATCCAGTCGAACATAATTATTTATTTATGCAGATTTAAATCATTAATATCAAAAATATATATTAAACAACTGATTAAAAACATACATCAATTTGATATATAACATTTTTGAATACGAAAGTAAAACCTTAAAGAAAAAATAGAGAAAATTATTATACTTCTGTTAAAATATTTCTTTATAAAGTTCAGAAGGTAAAATAACTATTCTTCATAGTCTGAAAATTTCCCCGCATAGCAAGCTATACCCCGGGGTATAGTTTTTGCTACCTACCCCTTGGAAAAATTTCATGCAATGTTTGACGCCAATTTTGATTTCCAGCATTAAATCCATAGCCTGATGATTTCATAATGACTTCAGTAGCATTGTGACGTCATCAGAATTTTGGCTCATTCTTCATGTTCTTGCAGTATTGTCTAACTCCAAAGAAAATTCAAACCTTAGAAATTATAATTTACATCAGTATGATAAAACACTTATCCACTGGTTGTGAGTGGGATTGCTCTTTCATCAAACCCTTGACAGGAACTATTCCCCTTGGGCAAGCCCTCGGGGAATAGTTCCCTGTCGCGGGTTTGATAAAAGAGCTATCCCACTCACAACCATTGGATAAATGTATAATATACCAGTTTAAAAAAAACAGACACGTTGTATTTTGTATTGCCAAATAAGGGATAATTAGCAGTCTATGATTAAATTTAGGTACTGAAAGAAATTGAATTGTACCCACAACCCCCCCCCCCCCAAACGAAATCGGATTTTAGAGTTTAAAGCATGTCCCTTTTTCAATTTGTGATTTAGTTTTGCAGTAACGTTGATTTTTGTTCTCTGAGTGCCCCATTCCTCATTTCAAAAAACGATTCTTCGTTTCTATTTTATTGTTTATTAATGCATAATTTAATCATCATAATAGCGGTATGTAGTCAATAATAATAGAATATAGATGAATTATTTTATATGAGTTAACATACTTAAAGATATAACTGTTAAAAAACTCATTATTGAAAAAAGAAAAAGTATCTGAGACATTAAAAAAACAACTTAATGTATTACATAAAGTACTTTAAATATGATAACACACATGTAATAGGATAGTGAATACATTCATAAAAAGTAATCATCCTCTAAAAGCCATTATAGCATAAAATATTAACAGTCTAATTAGTCTAATTATAAATGAATTAGCGATGGTATACGTGGAGTTATAATTGAAGATTTTGTTTGGCTTAGTATAGAGTGTTCTGAGATCGCCATGATATTGGATTTTGCTTACAAATTATTCAACATCTGACTGTTCATTTTAGAGTTCTCGTTCTTGACATTAAACATCGCTCTATTTCCTGCTTGAAAGGAAACACTAGTTGTTTTGATAATTTGCGCTAAAATTTTTGTTACAAGTACTGTATTTTTTTTTCTAAAATCCATTTTAATTACCCAGAGAAGATAAGTATGTGATGTGGCTTATATGATTATATCAAAAGTCATTATGCATTATATACTTTTCTACCGGCATATACAAAAACTAGAGCCGAGCTCGTTGCAAAGCAACGAATAGGTCTTCCGTTGGAGCTACGGATAGGAAGACGTAACCTTGAGTCTAGGTCAAGCCACATTATAAAGTTATAGAAGTAAGCAACCTAAAGGCTTGTAAAGGAAGAAACTTAAAATGTTTCACTAGAAAAACACTGAAAAGGAATGTATGTGACCTTGAACTTTCTAAATGACCTTGCGTCAAGCAATGTTTCGCCATGAAAAACGCTGTAAAGGAATGTATGTGAACTTGAACTTTCTAAATGACCTTGCGTCAAGCAATGACAAACTCTGTTATAAAAATCTAATACCGTATAATCCCTATTACCGCCCCGGGCGCTTAGAAAATTTCGAAAAGGAGGCGGTTATTTTGGTATTCTCTTCATATTAATATTTAATGTCATTCTTATACTTCAAAAATTTTAAAGAACAGCTAAAATAATGTCGAACTTTACTTTAAGTGAGGATAATCCACCCAATTTATGTGATATGATTCATTTTCCACTGAGAAATTGGATAATAGACAAGTTACATTTTCACTTTGTTCAAATTTTGGCAGACTTTTGATACGATTCTAGATGATTTTAATCACTGTAGAGGGGGCCCTTGTTTTCTAATCATTGAAAAAAGACCTATGGGGCGCTTATGGGGGCAGGGGTGGTTAATAGGGATCATACGGTATGTGTATTACCGACTGGAAAAGTACACACATGTTTTTTATATATTCTTTTAGTCCATGAATCCAGCCAAAACATCTTATCTTTAGTGACCTTGAACTTGAGTCAAGGTCATGTCCCACCCTGCATTATACATGTATCAACAATGTTTCACAGGTACAAATACTGTAGCGAATTTACAGTTTCTCTGTCAGTAACCTTGACTTGTCTGAATGAATGGATATGTTCAGCCTTATTTTTTCTGAGCATATACAGTATCAAATCGGAAGAATTTATTAGGTTCAACACTATGATTTAGCTAAGGATTTAACTAGAAATATGTCTATAGGACATGAATGCATCGCCAAGTGTATATTAGTAAATAATGCAACATTAAAATCTGTATTAATGTATGACGTTTGTTGAGAATATCTTGAATAGTTTCTTAAAAATTGAAATCTTAAAAAATGGATATAGATTATAAAATCCCCTTCAAATAATGCATAAGCTTACATAAAAATATCTCAAATGGTTTCTTTAATACTAAGGAAAATGCAAATTAAAGACAAGTGAGGCAAAGGTCACAGGAAAGTGCAAGGTTAAAGTGTATCAGCATACTAAAGTTTGATAAAAATGTCTTGAACTAATTCTTCAAATCTGAGCACCGCCCGTGTGGCACAGGGGTTAGAGCAACTGTTCTAGACTAAGGTTTGGATATATCTCTCAAAAGTGTGCATATATTTTGGCCACTTTTGTACATGTAAAAATGAATACATGTATATAATTAAACTTGCATGTACAAGCATATTCCCGTAAAATTGTGCAATTGAAATATTCTTTTCGGGTTTTTCCCTTGAGTTGGAAACGTCACTTACTGGTACACTTACAATTATTTCCATTTATAACTGTCGGAGTACACGATGTATTTTTAACACCGACATGCCCGCGGCTCTCTGCGGCCACGCACGTGTGAACGAGGACTCGGGTGCAACACTTTTTGACACAAGGCAACAGAGGTGGATGTAAACTGTAATGACATAACTGAGGGCATTGTGGCATCGCACTTTGAAAAAAATGCATAAAACAAATTCTAGACTTATAGATTTTAATAATTTAAATTGAAAAAGGATACACCCCCAAGGTAAGCCCCAATTTTTAATGCCTATATAATGTATTTGCAAAACATTTGTGTGAACCCCCCCCCCCCTACAGATGCTTATGCTTCACAACAATATAACTGGTATGACGTTAAAATTTTTCAATAAATTTTAGTTTACATAAAATGCATGAAAACTGTAAAAAAAAAAAATTAGTTCAGTAAAATAATTAAGGGAGAAAGAATTTTCAAAGTACATATATGGAAAAATCAAAATCGCTTACTTTCATATCGTAAAGTGACCATACCGAAGAGTTATCAAACAGGTTCAATTATTTATATCATACATGTATCTAAGATTTGCAAGAATATTGACCAAGCCATACACATTTTTCAAAGTGCATTTATATGGTCGATATTAACGCACTTTGAAAAGAAATTTTATTTTTTTAAAGTGCGTTGATTTGGTCCCAAATTTAACGCACTTTGAAAATATTTTTCAAAGTGCGTAATTTTTCAAAGTGCGTCGTAACAGGGCATACATAATGAAATTCGATTCGTGGACGATACATCACTATTTGCAATAGTGGACACTAATATTAATACTCCTACATGATCTCTTAATTACAACCGATCTTGATAAAATAAAGAAATGGTCACAAATCTGATTTTTATTAGATTTTAGGTATAGGCGAATGTGTGTGGATATGTAGAAGGGATAGTGTAAATTAATTCATTCAAGATTTGCTAAATTGTTCGTTTGGGCGAAGGCTTAGAAAAAGTGACACACTGCGTGTACAGGTACACACCAGTAAATGTTATTAAAATAAAATTCGACAGACATTAATTTACTGGTACATGTATTTTAGTTATCTGAAGACAACGTAATCTTCAGAGAATGAGGCATATATATTTTCTGTTTTTCATACCCCAGATTTCCTTTCTTTTGATTTACCGTTTACACAGGCCTGTGTTTTAACAGCTGTTCATAAATACTGTCAATTAATATATGACAGGAGAAAATCATACATCTGTCGGTAATTTATTTTTTTAGGGGGAAAATATAGATGAAAATATATAGATTGACACCTTAGTATTTACCTGTGTAATTACGAGGTTACAAACGTGACGATGACTGGACAGGATGGGATACCCGTTATAAAAACAACTCATAATCAACTCTGCGGACCTATAATTAGTTCACTATAATGTCTGTATTTCAAACGCAGATTAGGCTCTACATGCGTATATTTGGGCACTCTTGCATATGCATTATACTTTAATTATAAAACGTGCATGTTCTGTACTTGCATGCATGTACATTATATGTCTCCGTAAAACCTTAATGACGAGATTACGAGAGCTGATAAGAAAAAATAAACGGAAACCTGCTCGCAAAAAATTACAAGTTTAATAGAAAATAATTATTTGTTCAAGGTTAATTAGTTGTCCAATGGAATAAGTTACGCATGTGTGTCTCAATCTACATACTTTGGACGCGCGTGTGAATGTGGGATTTTGTATTGATGTATTCTGATAAAACGCTCGATATTTGTATATTTGGGACGTATACAGTTGTACATTTTAAGGACGCCGACAAAAGAACGTATATTGACTTACATACATGTACATTTAACTTAAGATACAAAAAATCTATCATTAATAGAAATTAATCAAAGGAGCATATTTTCGATGGTATTTGAAGTGAAGCAGATCATGACCTCGATATCGAGAAAAACATTTGCTATAAAAAAAATATAATTATATGCAACTTTCATTTAATTCAGCAAATAAATTATTGAATGAAATGCACTAGCGACCTAATCAGTCAAAGATACTATGAAATAATCTGAAAGATTCAACGTATTAATTAAATTTATCCATTCTGTGGTTTCTTTTGTGTATATGACTGGGGGTCGCTGGATAACACGCCGATTGATTCCCGGTGACCGACTTTGCCCCGCGTTATCGCGGGAGGCGCGTTATATAATCGTAAACAAACAAGGTGAATGTAAAAGGCATGCACTTAATGGTTATATGCTTTACAGTTATGTTTTATTTTCTCACTATATTGTTTGTTTTTATATGATAAGAAGAAAAGATTATCTTTTCTTCCATTTTAGTAGACTTGATTTATACGATTTAAAAAAAATGAAATAAAAGGGTAAATTGTCAGTGAATAATCATGATAATTTAGGGTAAAACACAAATCACTTCAAGAACCTTACTCTAAAAAATATCAGCATCCAATGTAGCCATGTTTATCATTTATAGTAAGTTTGTTTTGGTTTACACGCATGAGGAGCTCGCGTTTACGTGCTGAGTGAAAAAAATTACCTGTACATATATGGGTCATGTATATAGCTCATTTAAAACAAGACTCGAACAAAACAATTTCATGAGATAATAAGATGTTAAAGCAAACCTTCATAATCAACAGTCATTCCGAAATATTGACCTTTTTTGAGTTATAAAGCAAAAACTTTCAAGGGCCCTAGATCCCTAATTGTAGGGACCAGCCCCTTTTAAATGATATTAAATGAAAGCTCGTGCAATTATGCACAACTTTTATTCTACATGTCTTAACAAAATATTTTTAGTTTTCAAGATAAAAAGGAAAATATGTGTTAATTTTCGCTCTTTTAGGCGTTCTAATTTTTGACCCCTATATAGCGCCATTTTGAATACAGAAATCGAAAAACAAAAACCGATGTGCACAACTTCAATCCTTCTGTTATCTAAAACCAGTAAAATTTCTGCTCCAGCTTTTGTGGTCTCTGAGTCTTTGTCTGGAAATGAAAGCCTATAAATTTTCGTTTAAAGGGAAATAACTCAAAACCGGAAGTGACTTTTTGAAATTTTAGACAGCATTCTGATAGAGTTAATATCGTCTATAATGTCTGAAAATTTGTGCAAAATCCATTCAAAAATGAGTGAGATATGAGGCCTCAAAGTTGGCGTCTAGGAAGAAAAAAAAAGAATAATAAGAACTAGAGCCGAGCTCGTTGCAAAGCAACGAGTAGGTCTTCCGTTGGAGCTGTCGACAGGAAGTACAGACCTTGGGTCAAGGTCACTGCACTTTCTTATGTCACCAACCTTTCTTCCCAGCATGAGCCTCCAGTGGATGCCCTGTTCACACGACAAGTTTAATTCGCAGTAAATTAATGCGAAGTTAACTAATGCGAATTAAAATTCTACTTCTACGGGCAGGCGTCAATAAGTCTATTGTGACGTCATTTGCAAATCACGTCACCTTATGCAGGAGCAGATGCATTTGACATAATGTAACAGTGTCTGTACAGACATTTTGGTGATTAACACAATTTTCATTAGTTTTTCACTCACAAATAGCACAAATACTTCAAGCTGACCACGGGCATGAATCATTTGACCTAATTTTGCCTTAAAATTTAATTCGACTTAGCTTCGCTTAGCGTTCACACGAAGCTAATGCGAAGTAATTTAATTCGCAGTAAACTAATTCGAATTAAACTAATTTGCATTAAATTCTCCGTGTGAACGCTAAGCGAAGCGCAGTAACTTGACGTTTAATTCGAATTAAACTCTCCGTGTGAATAGGGCATTAATTACAAGGTTATGCTTAAACATTTTTTTCTTTGTCAGTGACCTTGATTTGCAAGAAAGACATTTGATCAGGGTCATGACAAAACCTCCAATCATAAGTAATCTATTGCCCTGTTCACACGGAGAGTTTAATTCGCAGTAAATTAATGCGAAGTAAACTAATGCGAATCAATCTAATGCGAATCAAATTGCATTCACACGACAGCTAATGCGAAGTAAACTAATGCGAATTAAAATTTTACTTCTGCAGCCCAGCGTCAGCACGGCTTTTATGACGTCATTTGCAAATCACGTCACATTCTGCAGAAGCAGATCCATTTGACATAATGGCAAAGTGTCTGTATGATTTTCATGATTTACAAAATTTTCCTTAGTTTTTCACTCAAAAATAGCACAAGTACCTATAGTTGACTATCGACAAGTGGTATTTGACTAAATTTTGCCAACACGCATGCGCCAGAATTTAATTCGAATTAGCTTCGCTTAGCGTTCACACGGAGCTAATACGAAGTAATTTAATGCGTAGTAAAATAATTCGAATTAAACTGATTCGCATAAAATTCTCTGTGTGAACGCTAAGCAAAGCTAATTCGCAGTAACTTTACGTTTAATTCGAATTGAACTCTCCGTGTGAACAGGGCATATGTTTCAAGTAAGAGCCTCCAATGATTTTCATTTACTAATTCATAGCGTAGTAAAGAAAATATTTCTTCTGTCAGTGACCTTGATATTCACAGAATAACCTTTGCTCTGTGTCAAGACAAACACCTTGCAGTGATTAGATGTTCATAACCCTGATATGAATTTTACAACTTTTCTGTCATTGGCCGATGAAGATGTTTGAAATTTGCATTATCTCGTTCCATTTTGTCACAGGTCAGAAAAATAACATTGAGGTATTTTAAAACATCACCGAATATTAATATTCAAACAACATGGAGTTTCTATTTATAAAAGATAGACGGGGTTGAAATTCCCTTCCATTATACGTATTTTAGGTAATAGCTTTACTTTCAATAAAATTAAACTCAAAAGTCCACAAATAAAAATATCTTTCCTTATTTATTTCAAAGGTTGGGTAAAGGGTGTGAGGAGCTTGGGTATGTCATGATGTATACGTGATACCGGTACATTCAAGGTTATTATTCTGTTAGACAGGAAGACCCGAGGAGTTGTGATTTGCTGATCATAATCTAAAACACGTTGACAAACCGAAACCACATGGTTTTATACACGTTATTCAATCAATTCATCCATAATTATTTTCCTTGAAGGAGGAATGCATGGATAAAGGATTAAAGAAAATTCCCGATGTACAATAGCATCCGTGCATGGACTTCATTTTAGTACTACATAATGATATTGTGCTTGTGGTTGAATAAAATCATCAAATAAATTAAATTTAAGTAGGAAAGGGAGATTATGTTTAAAACAGTTTAAACACCCAATTTTATGTTAACGCCCCCAAAATCTACCTGATTCAAGATCAATAATTTACCGCCTGTCAATCATTAAAAAAACAATAGCTTCTGATTTGATTGACAGGTCAGCTACCTGTGCTTCATGATAATCTGAGTTTGCATGTTCTGAAAACAATTACCTGGTCTAAAAACTAGAAATATTTGATACAGGGACTTGCTGGTAAAAACTTGAATGTACTTGAATAAAATGTCTCTCACTCGCTTTCTTTCGTACGCGTAAACCAAGGAAAGTAATTTGCGCTAGATATAAGTTATTCATTTTTAAGAAAATACTGAGTTATATACGGTAAACGATAAAAATGGTTTGACTTTGGTGCCGGTTATGATTTTAACAGTTTAATTTAGGTTGTAAAAACGTGTAATTACATGATAAGTCTGTAATATTCAGATAAAATTGTTACCCCGGTATATAAGTTCTTAAATTTTTCGATTCTGGACATATGCGGGTTTATTACTACTTGAATGTACATTGTATAAGCTGCTACTGATATTTAATCACGGAACAAAATTACAATGTTAGCACACTATACTAATCATTTATACGGGTTTTCAATAAATTATAAACAAATTTAGTTCATTGCTTTAAAATCATTATATCTTGAACTTGACTATTACACCTGTAATATAAATTATTAGACAGAGTGCAGCACAGAAGTCACTTATGAAGTTTACACGTGCCGCTGTTACTTATCGATGTTTAATCCATTTCATTGAGTATAATTCTATCTTTGCGATTCGGAAGATTTTCTTTAAAAGTTTTAAATTGGTATAGCCATGGTTAATATCTGTGATAAAAAAAAATGTGTTTCGGAAAACTTGTGTTGAAAATGGATTTATTTGTGTGTGAAAAGAGCAAACCTTGTGCATTTTTATAAATATTGGTTGAAGTAAAGTAACTGCATGCAGATCGCCAGTCCTTGCATGCGCAATGAATCGTCAAATTACACATGGAGCTAACGAATATTTAAAAATTGAAGACTGATTCAGGTACATGTAAAATAAATGCCCCAGCGTTTTGTACTAAACTAAAACATTTAAAGATATTTTTGAAAGATTTTAATTTACTCAGAGAAAATAATATTTTCTTACTGTACATGTTGTAGAATGGTTTGAATATACCAATTATTTTGCCTATGACTGCGGGGTCAATGGTTCACCGCGGTGTGTCGCTTTAGAACTTCTCAGCCGCGTGTAATCGAAAGATAGATTACGTAATGGTAAACACAAGACACCAAACCTAACGAAGTGGTAAATGAGAATCGCGCAGTAAATAATTGTGTATTATTTGACTCTTAAATTTTTTTTAATGAAATCCGGGCGTACATTGTTTCCGTTCAAATTGTTTGTGTTTATATTCAAACGAATAAAAGATACTCGTACTTTTTTCTACAACTCTTTCTCTTGGAAAGATCTTTATTAATAAAAGGCAAATGATACCATATCGAATACTCTAATCGGGAGACAAAGAACACGTTTAAAACCTAATTTTAAAAAGAGATATGATACAGCGTGGTAAAATATTTATTACTTACGGCAAGTTTATTTCAATTACACGCATAAAGAGTTCTTCAATATCAAAATGAGAACAGAGCCTTGTTTACGGTGAATACGGACCTAGCTTTCTTTCCTACGTACTATACGTAAGACTCGGAACAAAATAATATTTTCATGGGACAGAGATATATAGTATGAAAAGGAACAATTTTATCAAGAATTAATTTAACAATTCTGTGGTGGTTAATTTTTTGTGTATGACTGTAGGTCGCTGGATCACCCGCCGATTGATTCCCGGTGACCGACTTTGCCCCGCCGCTATCGAGGGAGGCGCGTTATATAATTGTAAACAAACAAGGTGAATGTTAAAGCCGTGCACTTAATGGCTGTGAATAGAATATGTGCTTTTTAGTTATGTTTTATTTTCTCACTATATTGTTTGTTTTTATGTGATAAGAAGAAAATATTATATTCTTCCCTTTTTAGTAGACTTGTTTTTAAAAAAAAAAATGAAATAGAAGGGAAAGTTGTCAGTGTATAAACATGATAATTTGTAAGAAAAAAAAAGCACAAACACTTCAAGAACTTTATTCTGAAGAATATTAGCATCTAATGTAGCCATGTTTATTATCTATAGTAAGCTTGCTTTGGTTACACGCATTGAGGAGCTCTCGTTTACGTGCTGAGTGAAAATAATTACCTGTGCATATATAGGTCATGCACCAGCTCATTTAAAACAAGACTCGAACACAATAACAATATCACGAGATCAGTAAGTGTTAAAACACAACTTTATAATCGATAGTCATTTCGAAATATTTACCGTTTTTGAGTTATAAAGCAAAAACTTTCAAGGTCCCTTGATCCCTAATTATAGGGGCCAGCCCCTTTTGAATATTATTATATGAAAGCCCTTGCAATTATGCACAACTTTTGTTAATTATGTCTTAACAAAATATTTTTAGTTTTCAAGATAAAAAGGAAAATATGTGTAAAATTTCGTTCTTTTAGGCGTTCTAATTTTTTACCCCTATATAGCGCCATTGTGAATACAGAAATCGAAAAACAAAAACCGATGTGCACAACTTCAATCCTTCTGTTACCTAAAATCAGTCAAAATTCTGCTCCAGCTTTTGTGGTGTCTGAGCCTTTATCCGGAAACGAAAGCCTATAAATTTTCGTTTAAAGGGGAATAACTCAAAAGCGGAAGTGAATTTTTGAAATGTTAGATATTACTCTGATAGAGTTTAATGATGTCTATAATGTCTGAAAATTTGAGCGAAATCCGTTGATAAATGAGTGAGATATGAGGCCTCAACGTTGGCGTCTAGGAAGTAGAAGAAAAAAAAAGAATAATAATCTTTACCAACAGAATCTGTAGATGGTCTTCCGTTGGAAACGGAAGACCTTAATAATCTTAATCATCAGAATCAGTCGAAGGTCTTCCGTTGGAAACGGAAGACCTTAATAAAATACATTAACATAGAATAGAGATTTTTTTTTCTATTTTGCGCGAACAGGCCAAAGAAAACGAACACAATTCAAAATGATTTTATGCACCCAGTGTTTGGAATTACGATTAAATATAAAAGATGGGTGAATTAATCTTATTGAATCGCGATGTAATTAAAAACACAGTTTTCTATTAATTGATAGGTCTTTGTACACAATGGTCTAATCGATCACAAACACTTGCTTTGTTTATGTCCACAGGTGGCTGGTACACTGGTGACCTCGTCGGCAGCGTTGTATTCGCGGCTTGTGGTACATAACTGTAACATGGGGATCGTAAAATGTATACAACTAATGATCGTGAATTATTCGATGTATAAAGTTTAAGATTAATTACATAGTTTGTTACAATGATAAACGTAGAAAGATAGATTTCATATCTTCCGCTTTTAAAGACGTGTTCACTATAAAACTAATTAAATAAAGAAAAATAGAAAAACTAGTTGTAATAAATAATTTAATAGTTAATCATAAAACACGTTTAAAACCTTATTTTGAAGAAAATCAACATAAAATACCGTAGCGTATATTATTTACAGCAAGTTATACACATGAAGAGGTCAGATTTACTTGCCGAATAAAAATGTTAAATGTTTACCTGACCTGCTTTCAACTGCGTATTATGCAATAACCCCGGTATATTCGAACAAACAAACATTCTCATCAGATCAAAAAGGTGTTAAAGAACAATTTTGCTCGTAAGATCTATATCGAAATATTAACTGTTTTTGAGTTATAAAGCAAAAACTTCCAAGCTCCATAGATCCTTAATTTTAGGGGCCAGCCCCTTTTTTATAGTATTGAATGAAAGCTCTTACAATTATGCACAACTTTTGCTCAACATGTCTTAACAAAATATTTTTAGTTTTTAAGATATAAAGGAAAATATGTCGAATTTTCTGCTGTTTTCCGCGTTCTAACTTTTGACCCCTCTCTAGCGCCATTTTTAATGCAAAAATCAAAAAACAAAAACCGATGTGCACAACTTCAATGCTTCCTCTCCTCAATTTCAAAAGGTTTTGTGCTCCAATTATTACCCTTTCTGAGCCTTTGTCTGGAAATCGGAGGTATGAAAAATTCAATCAAAGGGCAATAACTCATTAATAGAAGGTAATTTCCGAATTTTGAAACAGAATTCTAAAAGGGTTTTAGAAAGTCTAAAAGCTCTGAAAATTTGAACAAAATCCGTTCAGGAATGAGGAAGATATGAAGCGTCAAAGTTGGCGTCTAGGAAGAAAACAAAAAAAAGAATAATAAGAATAATCTTAATCTTCAGAATCAGTAGAAGGTCTTCCGTTGGAAACGGAAGACCTTAATGATGAGCTAAACAATGCTACAATAGACTCTCTATTACTGAAGATCTACGTACACAAACTTTAAACTAAAGTTAACATGGTGTTTATCAATAGAGTGTATTTCAAAATACAAAGTATATAAATTAGTCATATATATCTATATAACAAGTATAATACAGAAATAAAACTAATTAAAATCATTTCTTGCATTTCTGTCAATGGGAGTAGAGTCCAATACAATATTTAAATAATATTGCAAATGAGATATTATACAATGAAGAGGAGATGACCTATCCCATGAAATTATAGGTCTAAATAAAAAATGCAAAGAACCATACATATCAGATCAACCACATGTGATAAAAGTTGGCATTGTCTACAAATCACCTGCGTTTATTCTAAATATATGTACAACGTACAAAAAGCTGCATTCAGGAATAGAATCAAATCTTGGAATAATTCTAACCTGCTTAATTCCCCTAAGTTAAAAAATACTTATTTGACAATATAATACTGTTATACCTACATGCATTGTAATATGTTGATTAACAAACATGATACTTTGGCAATATTTGATTAAATTTGATTGCCAAAAACGATTTTCCTCTAAGTAAGGTTCCCCACCTCTGCTACATTCTGGAAGCAATTAATGATTTATATTTTTTTCTAAATAGATTTTTTTTTAATGAAAATTTACAATTGAAATTTTGAAATTATTAAATATGAAAAATTGCAATTGAATTTACCAGTAACGAGTATTTCGGATCTGTGAAGGTTAGTTTACATGCATAACTATATTTTGTTTGAATTTATAAAAAAAAACATGAATATTATACTGGTGAAATACTTCACTAAGTCAGAATATGCATCATGCTAAATATTGATGGATAATCAATAGTAATGTTATCTGCAGATTTATCCTCTAAAACATGTTGAAATCACTAAGGCTTACATTTTCATTAAAGTAATACGAAGAAAAACACATAAAAATCAATCTTATTTTACACATTACTTTGAAAGGATATTTTTAAAATTAAGAAATCTAGATCTAAATACAGGTATAGTTAAACAAAATGCTAAATATTCTCGTTCTGAATTGAACAAAAAAAAAATGAAATGTACATCATAACAAGAAATATTTACGAATTGTTTTCCCTTAAATATTGAGCCACTGTTTGTTTCAGAGTTTTGTAACTTCTGAATCTCTGGACTTTGATTCGGATATCTTTCGATTTATCACAGTAATCCAAGCGTCTCGGGCTCTTCGATTTTCCAAAGCTAGTTTGACATTTAAATGTGTCGTCGATAGAGAAAATCCATAAAGACCTGGAAAAAATAAGGGTTGACTAATGACACATCGTCCAGTAATTATAAACTAAAAAAATAGTTGATAAATTGACAGGTGTTTCTGAAACGTTTTGTTACAAAACTTACAAACGGGTATATTTCATTTATATAGATGTAATATTTTTGTCAACAAAATCATAAAATCACTAAATGATATTAATACACAAAAAAAGGTATTTGTCAATTTTTGTGTTACATTATATGATTTATATTGGGATGATTTATTATTATGGTAGAAAACGTGTGTTAAGTAGCACGATATCTTTGTACGAATTTCAGTTGTAGCGAAACCATTTTAATTTGCATCAAAACATTCAATCGTACAATAATAAGAAGGAGTGAAAGCAGATCTGAAAATTTTATTTAAAAAGCGGGAATCAATGGACAAATTGCCTTCTTAGATTTTTAATATTTTTTTCTTGAAAGTGTATCGAGAGATTTATCATTCACTAAAACGGTAACACTGACTGAAAAGTCAATTATAATATTTTAATGGCATAATATGTTAAAAAAAGAGCGACCTTTTAACACTTTACTATAAAATAGATAAATAAGAACATTTTTTTATGTTTAAGATGTCTTAATACTGGTGTATATGGAAGCAAATTTTCCAACAGCACCAACGTGTATTATTTAAGAAATCCTACCCATATTAGGACCTTATTTTCTAACTTTAAATATTAACTGTGTATAAATACAATGATATTTTTTCAAAGCATCTCAGAGAAGAAAAGACGGATTTATCAAGAAAAAATATCAAAATAATCATTACTCATTTTGTAGTAATTTATCACTGAAGGTTACGATGAATTATATAGAAACAAGTATATTTTTATATTTAAATAAAGGAAATAAATGCTAAAAATATCAATTAATGATGTGATGGACAGAAGTGTTTTTAGATATCATTGGCAATAGAAAAACTTCTGAAAAATATTTTTTTCGAAAAGATAGAATTTTTAGGATTGATTTTTATTAGGGATGGCAATTTGTACATATGTAACCGGTTAACCGATTACTCGGTTGGAACGATGCCAATCTGTTAGAAAATCTGTAATCGGTTAGTCGGAAAAAATAAAATTTATATAAATTTGAACCAATTTTTGTTTTAAAAACATTTTTTTAAAAAAAAGAAACCTTTGCATGAACTTTGATAATTCAGCTTTTTCATATATCCAAGCTGACTTGGGTGTAATTTTGGTTCCCCGGGATTGAGATCGTAGGATAATTGGTCATTTTGTGTTTGAAGTGTTAATTACTGTTAAAACACCACGTCCTTACTCTGACTGTTCTGTATTTTTTTAATGATAATTAATTCACCATTGAGAAATGCGAATTAGTATCTTAATTTTTTACATTTATCTATAGATAAATTGTACTACACAAACTTTGTTAATTAAGAAATATATTTCAGATTTAGTTTTAATTGTGTTGACAACACAGAATGAACATGTGTGAAATCTCTCAGACATGATTCGTGGTTTTTTAAAAATGTTCCCAGTCTATATTGAAACTAAAAAAGAATATATAAGCTTGCTTTTTTTAAAGCAAGAATCAAGACAAATACAATTATTTAACATCTAGACTTTATCAGTCTTCTTGTGTATATAAGAATACATCTACGTAGGAAAAAAAGGTTTTTATGTTATGCATTCAAAGGCATAATTATATGTTATGCATTCAATTTCATTGAATCTGGGGCTTACGAGGGGTTATCAAAAAGTTAATGGACTGCATCGTCTCAAGCCACGGTCCGAAGTCCGCATATATAGCTCTCTCCTACCCGTGGCTGCTTGATCACAAAAAGTGTCGTAATCTTGAATATTTACGCCTCTCTATTGTGACGTCACATTCAGTCAGTGGCAAGTTTTGTTTCCATCGCAATCGAAATCAACAACTGACATCAACAGTATACAAGAAATATTTCCTGTACTGTGATTGGATATTGAAAGGTCGTGGTTAAGTTCATCCTCCGACTATGCTTTACTCGCATCGGTCAATACTTTAATGAGCTACGGAGAATTCTCTTCTCGTTCAACCATAGCCAGATGGGAGAGGAGCGTACATTTTTGGCCGTGGTTTGCAACGATGGTGGACTGAGGTTACAAAAATTAGTCCTATGTTGTCTGAGCTTACAAAATTTATGAGGAACATACAACAACAAATAAAGAAATGTTAATGGTTTTAGCTTGATACGTTCATAATTTCTCAAATTATTATTAAATAAAAACTACATTATGTGATCACCCGGCGCCGTCTCTATTTAGTTTCATGACGTCTGACAACGTCATTACTTTTTATAATCCCCTTCCTCTACCTCGTACACTTATTTTGATGAGATTCCCTAGAGCTGAGTAAGAACTGGAAGCCGTCTTGTTTATACGACTTTAAAATATCATGAACAGCGGCTTTCAATCATATTTTATTGTAAATGAATTTATGCATTAGGAAAGATCGCTTGATTGTGAGAGCTTATTTTGTTTTTGGAGTTCAATGTGGCTAAAAAAAACATGATCAACGTCATTATTTGACGTGACTGATTTTTCAACCCCTGACTACTAATTGACAATATATGTGCATCCCTTTTCTCTCTCTGAATCTATTTTTGCATTAAAAAACAAGTAATCTGGATGCATATTATTTCTACATAGCCAGTTAAGACATTTCCAAGGTGTAAATAAGTTTTTCCAGTGGAAAAACTTCACAGAATGTTGAAAAAGGAAATCCTTCCCCTTTTTGGCGTCATTTTCAAGGCAATATTTGTTCGGATCCTCCATGTTAAATTTACGACAAAATTTCACAGAACTTCCAAAATGAGGCAAAAATTTCATATTTTATGGAACAATAGTTTCCCAACACATACCTGAATTAACGGGGTTTTTGGATGTCAAATGTACATATCAAAATATTTTTTCTGAGTGACACTTAGGTCGAAAAATGTCGCCTTCCAGATTGCGCGGCATTGACATGTAATTCCTAAGAAAAATTACTAATTTACTAAAAAATAAAATGTATAATTTGCGATTTATTCTAAAGATAGAAAAGATTATGATAACTAGATACTTTAAAATTCAATCATGAACCTAAAGCAGTTTTGATTTTATGGCGCTAGTCCACGAACTCATTGATAGCCCCTCGTATATGGGTTGGATACCTTAATTTTTCAATATACCCTTCTGTATTCTGACATCAAAAATGTACTATTTGATTTTCAAATATAAAAATTTGCATCTTGCCTTGAAACGTAAAACTTTGTATCTGCTGAATATCTGTCACAGAGAGACGAGTCTTTTTCTTCCGCCCCCATTCAAAAGCAAATACAGGATGTTGTAATAATGATAGGACTTTTTTCTTGGGATGTTTTTTCCATTGATGACCAAAAATTTTGCTGTAAATGAAATGTAGTTAAGTAAATAACTTACAACAAAACGTCATAAGATCAAATGTCTAATTAAGGAGAGAGAGAGAGAGAGAGAGAGAGAGAGAGAGAGAGAGAGAGAGAGAAAGAGAAAACACACCTGATTGTAAACTCTCAATTTCCTGCTCTATACAAGAGGTTAATTTCAGGTCATTCAAACGCAGTTCTGGTTTTGAAAGTATCATGTCCAGAAGACCGACGAGGGCTTCAAGCATATTTTCTCCAAGATATCGTCCGACATGTTCAGTGGAAGTTTGAAGCCTGAGTTCCATGTCCGCTTTAGAATGTATTATTATGCTTAAGCATGTCTCAAACGTTGTATCTTGCTCGACATTGAATCTCCCTATTTTAATACTGGAGCTATCAAATTGATTCCATAGTGTTAGGTCTTCCATGACAATCTGATGCTTTAAGTGAATGTTCTTCTTGCATTCTGGCAAAGCTTTTAGAATTTTGAAAGGAAGATTGCTTTTTGATACATTGACAGCTATTTTTCTATGATTTTCCACAGCAATGTCGTGAATGGATCTGCTGAACGTCAGATCAGGTGAAATTAATGGAATATAATTCACACATAAAACAGCTCGATCTAATAATTCTGGATAATGCATCCTCATATCAGCTGCACTGACTACACATACTGTTTTATTTTGCAAAAGCCTACCAATTACAATCTGATAGGCTGTGCAGAGTAGGGAAAATAAAGTTATCCTCTTTTCTGATACGTATTTGTTTAATTCTTTCAACATTTCTTCACTGATTGATCTCGACAATACAATGTGATTTTCTAAAGGTTTTTCAACCATTGGTTTTGACACTTTTCCTAAGCTGCAATCTTCCATGCAGTGTCCTAACTCTGCTGTCCAGTACGACTTAAGATTTTCAATTTCTTCTTTTAGTGTTCCTTCCATTACTAATGATGGGTCAATAGGATGTCTTATCATCGACAAAGGTATTGTTTGTTTCAAAATGGTATATTTAACAACCGTTTCTAAATCTTTTGCAAGAATAGAAACACAGCCATTATCAATGCTACAGTGACTGAAAATCAATCGTAGACAACCAAATTCAGCTGATTTCCAGTAAACAAACCTAACTGGGATGTCTTCGTTCGGTCTGAATTTAGCTATTTTCGTTGAAGTTGCTTCTAAATCTTCCTTTGTCTTTACAACTTCAAAATATAGGTCAATGTCCTCAATATCAAGTACAGTTCTCATTTTGTTGTTGCGTTTCTCTCCATGTTCAGTAGACTTAAAAATAGTTCTCAATTCAGGATTCATCAATATAAGATTAAGCGAAACAATCTTCCAGGTTTCCGGATCGTTAAGTTTTCCAGCAATGGACAAATCTACCTTGATTACCAGATGAACATTATTTTCATTTTCCTCCAGTAAATCAAAATAATGCAGTTCCAAATACGAGGGACTACATGATATGTAGCTATCATCTAAAGTGTCGGTTGTATGTGAAACCTTATTTACAAAATATTCTGCAATTAATTTCACTGTGCTTTTACTTGTCATTAAATATATGACTGGCAGACGAATGTGACTGTGCAAAAACAAATAATTTACAAGTTCAATTGCTTTCTGTGAATCCAACCCATATTCATGCAAGATGGACGATTCATTTATTTCCTCATTTTCGATAGATAGAACAGATGCTGCTGATGTTATGACAAAACGAGTCCAAATATCCAGAAGATCGCCTTTCCATTGACAATCGTTTCCCAATATATTTCTCCCATCATTTTTGGGAGGAGCGTTTTGAATGGTCTTGGTATTTCCATAGACTTCAAATTTCCCATCATTTGAGGATTCAATATCGGCCACCATAATTTGTGTAGTATTCACCAAAAGTGTAGAAACTAGTGCTGAAAGAATTTTATCAGTCCTTAAAGGAAACATGCCATTCAGAGCATTTATAGATCGAATATTTTGATCAGCACCCATTCCAACTTCCAACAGACCCCAATTTATAACTTGGGCTGCTTTGCCAATTGAACGTCGATAATGTGCAAATGCGTCCAAGAATGAATTTCCTGCGGCATAATTTGTCTGGGAACTGTTTCCAATCATAGAGACAATACTTGAATGCAAAAGAAAGTAATCAAGATCTAAGTGTTTTGTAGCATGATGTAAATTCAATGTACCAATAATCTTAGGTAAAAGTGGCTTGTCAAACATTGCCAGTGTAAGCTTCTCTACAGGGGCATCTTGAAGTATTCCTGCTCCGTGAAAAATTCCCCTGATGGGAGTTCCAGCTAGCATCAGCTCTAGACGACGGAATGCATTTTCAACACATTTTCTATTAGTAATGTCTGCTGTTGTATGCAAGATTTCAATTTTTCGAAGACGTTCCAGGTTCTTTAGACGAGATTTTTCTGTTTCAGATGGCGTTCGCCTTGACATGCTTATCACATATTTTGCATTGAGAGATGCCAGGAATTTCACTATTTCCCACCCTAAACCAGAGAGTCCTCCCACTACTACGTATGCTGAATCATTTCTTATTAGCATCTGTTTAGGAACTTTTAAATTCAATGTTGACTTCAATGTGCTTAAGTTTAAAACGCAATTCTGAAAGTCGTCATCAACGTAATTAGAGCTGTTTTTGAAGGTTGACAGCCATCTTTTCACTCTGGGAAACATCTCCTGCATTTTTCTCTCCTGAAAAACTTCATAAAAGTCCAAGATAGACGTTTTAATTGGTTTATCCCTGGGATGTAATGCAAATGTTGAAATAGGCAGTAACCCCCAAATACTTAGTAAATGTTCTAACTTTGGAAACCAATGAGCAATTGTATCATGAGAACAACTTACTTGTTCTGATAATATCACCAAAGCTTGTGCAGTTGGGTGTTGGATATCCTCTGATAAATCAAACTCAACACTGTCCAACTTACACAGCTTTTCCTTCAGCATTTTGCAAAGCAGTTCGGAGATGTGTTTGAATTTCAAATCGAATATTACCATGACTGAACATCTGTCGTCTATCTGCTCTGCAAGCTCCATTGCAACAGTTGTGGTAAATAGCAATCCACATTTATAATTTGTAATGTCAGCCTTTAAACACACACAGGTTTTTTTCACCAACACATTTGTGGCTACATAATTCAGACAACAACCCACAACTTCAATATGTTTGTTACCTTTTTGAATCGATCCCATAAATTCGCAACATAAAACCCCATGCCCAGCATCAGCATATTGTTCCCAGTACTTTTTTACAGGAAGGATAGCTTGAGGATTGAAAAGCAAACGCTGTGAGCATAAAAGTACACTTTCAATGGAAATATCAAATTCGTCTTTACCTTTGCTCTTTCCTGACCGTAACAAGTTTGGTACTGCAAAAAATGGAGGCGCATTCACGTGACCTGTGGTACGAATTGAAATATTTTTTTGGTCATTTAAAGTCTCCCTTCTGCACGACCTCTCAAAATATGATGCAGGAAGTCTTCGCAAAGCGTTTGTTAGTATACTTGTACCTGAGAGAACATACTCTTTGGGGGACGTGGAACTAGAATAATTCTCAAAATGGGATAACATTCTTTGAATTTGTTCTTGAAATGATTGAATCTCCCCATGTAAATCGCACAAAATAACGTGTGCAGATGGTTTTTCCTTCAGGAAAGAGCGAGTCATTCCCCACAACTCAGCACCCAGAACTCCAGCTGATGTACTTTCTTCACAATTTTGTACCCACTCCGTAAATACGAAGATCTTAGATCTTGTCAGATTGACAGTTTGGAGAATCTGCAGGAAGAAATGTGCATTTTGCTGAATAATTTCAAATACAACTTCTGCTGGATGATGTTCGCTCATCAGTGGCATCCCAGGAACGAAGATCAATAAAAGATCTTCATTATTATTGATGTTTCTCAGGAAATGTTCTCTCTCAAAACAGCTTGCAAGGTTCACATCCTGAATATCATTGAAGCCTTCCGGTAATATTTCATGCATATCGTGTATTTTACTTTCATTCCACGAAAGAATTTTTGTCTGCTTGTTAGTCCAAAAGCAAAACTTTGACATTTCTATTTCTTTCCAAGTTTCCTCGTAAAATAATTTTTGATGATCAGTTTCATCAGCGATCATATGCACTTCAAAGCCTCTTATTTCGGCAACAACTGATCCATTTTCCTTCAAAAGAATAATATTTGAAACCACTTTTGATCGGTCTTCAATCATCATTTTTACGTAGCATACCATTTTGCGCGTCGGTAGTTGCTTTAGAACAAGGCTTTGTACTTTAACAGGGAGTATGCGTGCGCTTCTGTGTATTTGTCGTGCTATGTTGGGATTTGCACATGCTTGAAACATCCCATCTATGATACATGGATGCAAACATGTTCTATGAAGGTCTCTCAAAATACTAACTGGTAACGTAATTTCTGCTAATCCTTCATTCATTTCAACCTCAAAGTTCGTGATTACGCGAAACATTGGACCATGACTGAACCCAAGACTACTTAGGTATTTATAAATATCAAAGGATGCTTTCCGTTTTCCAAGTGAGGGTCCAATGTCTGAAACATCAAATAAAGTTTGTTGGTGTTGTATGTTATTCTTGGAAATACTACCGGTTGCAAGAACTCTAGCGTCTTTCATTTCATGCACGGTAAATCTAATTTCACTGTTTGAGATGTAACTTGTTTGTATAATCAATGTTTTTTGTTCATTCAAGCTCACTTCTAGAGGAGATTGAATTACCCATCCAATTTCAATCCCGTCATTGTCCTCTTCAAAAACATGTCTTCCGATTTCTAAGCCAATTTCTCCAAAGAGTGCACCTGGTATCAGAAATCTATTTTCAACAACATGTTCAAACACAAACGGTGTGTTTGATTCCGAAATTTCGACACAGAATGTCATATTTTCTCCAGGGACTTTTTTAACTAAACGACCAATGTCAGAGTCAAAAGAATTCTCATGCATAAATTTTCTTACTTTTTCGGATTGCATACTGCAATCATTTCTAGAAAAAAGGTACTCTGGAGACGAGCACAGGTTACCAATATTTGAAGTTACATTTTCCCAGACAGGATTTATTCCACTTTCAAATAATAATCCAAGTGTTGTAATGAAAGTAGGGACCTCTGTTCCTTTGTTCATGGATGGAAATGCTAGCTCATGAGGATCACCGAGTATGTTAGGCAAATGCACCCTCAAAACTGGCCTCGGTCCAATTTCTAGAAACACTACGTTAGTATGTTTCTTTTTAGCTGCTTCTACTGCCTGTTTAAATCGTACTGGTTTAGTTACGTTTTCTGCCCAGTATGATGCGGACCCAAAGTTCTTTCCTGTCATTTCTTTTCCTGTAACGGTTGAAAATATTTCACGATTCGGAGAGTTTATATTCAATTGTCCCAGAGATTTGATTATATCTTCACCTGCAGGAACTGTGTGATGGCTGTGATATGCACATAGTGTTTGTAAAGGAATAAATTGTGTATCCTGTGGTAACAGATTCTTCAAATCCATCAAGGCACTTGGATCACCTGAAACCGTGCACGATTCATTACTGTTATAAACAGCTATATTCGCCTTGTGCCCTTCGAGATTTCTGCAGCATTTTTCGACTTCTTCTACTGGACAGTTTCGAATAACTATCATATTTCCACCTTTACAATTTGCTAATGCTAGGGATCTATGATAAATGACTTTAACAGCATCTGCCAGTGTTAATGATCCGCATTCACATGCTGCCGCAACCTCACCCACTGACTGCCCAAGAATAGCAGTCGGACTAATCCCTATGTGTTTCCATGACGCAGAAAGGGCTACCTGACAAGCAAATATTGCAACATGATTTTCGATGGGATCTCTTGTTATGTCCTTTCCAGTTTCGAACAACTCTGAAACTGATATATTTGTTCCAAGAGACTGCAAGCAATGGTCAATTTCTAGTATACATTGTCTAAATTGTTTATTTTTCTTGATCATTTCTTTGCACATGCCACTCCAGGCAGTTCCAACTCCACAAAAAACAAATATTATACGCGGTGGTTTGAATGGCAAATTTCTGAAGAGATCACTTCTTTCTGTCAGACTTTGTAATTGGTAATCAAGGTTAGCTTTGCTCTGGGCATTGATGAGGTGTCGATACTTGAAATGATCTCGCCTGAATATAGACGTGTATGAGAGGTCATCTAAATTGTGTATAAAATCCAATTTTTGTCTCAAATGAAATGCATTTTTTCTGAAAGAATCCTTAGTTGCCCCAGATATCACAAAAAACTTTTCTGAAGGGAAGGCAACATTTCCAGAATTTTTTTGGATGCTGCAATCTTTTGGATGGGACCCTGTCATTGCATTGCGAAAAAGAATAGCATGTGAATTTGTTCCACCGAACCCAAAACAATTGACGCATGCAATCCGTCTGCCTTGCTCATCGGGATTCCATTGCTTTACGATATGGCACACATGAAAACCATATGTTTCAAAGGGTATGTTTTCATTCAGGTCATTTGAGTGTAAGGATGGAACAAATTTTCCGTTTTCCATCATGAGCAAAACTTTGATTAAACCTGCTATACCCGCTCCAGATTCTAAATGACCTATATTTGTTTTCACAGATCCAATCATTGTCTTCTTAACAGATGTTTGTCCAAAATATGATCCTAAGGCATTGACTTCTATAGGATCACCAACAGATGTTCCCGTTCCTTAGAGAAAGAAAAAAAGAATAATTAAACAAGAAGACATTCATTGGCAACTACATTTTTGTATTTAAACTTTACCCCTTCTTTCCTAAGTCTGCAATTTAGAAATCTCTTTCTACGTTTCAATGTCAAAATGTTTATAATTCATACAATATATTTTAAAACAAATAACCTTTAATACTATCAAAATAGTTCTGATCGAATGCTCATACAAAGTATGATGTCTCTCATTATTAACTAGATATCGATATCAGTACTACATAAACAGTGTGAACGATTAACATCGATGCTGTTAAAACTGTATGAGAGAAAAGTAGTAGATACTTTTTCTTTATTTCTTAGAATAGTCATTTTTACATTGATACATAATTAGATCTGAATTCAAAGGTCAAAATGAATACATTTTGTTATAATTTTGTTAAATGTGTCCCTTACATGTATCTGTTAAATTAAAGGATAATATTAGCTGAAAAATTGTTGAAAAGAAGATTTAACAAAGATATTTTACATTTTATTGCGAACCAGAATTTAAACATTATGTATATTATTTAACGCTGTTTAGGGTGTTATAATAACCAACGAATTAACGAAACGTTGACTTTTACCGAAGTTGTTGAAATCCTTGTAACATCAACGTGTGTGTAAGGAGTCTGACTTTGTTGAAAAACTTATCTAATTCAGATCTTGCTTTTTAGAAGGGAAAACAAAAGGTTACATTTGTCAAAATTATATGAATGTCAAAGTAAAAGTGTATTAAAATACCGTGAGCCTCTATATACTGAACGAGTTGCGGGGAAATGCCGGTTTTGCTGTATATCTTTTCTAGAAGTTTTACTTGTTGTGAACCAGAAGGAGCTGTTATGGGAGAGTTTTCATGTCCATCTTGATTACAACCTGTTGTCACTGTTCCCCAAATCTTGTTGTTGTCTCTTTTTGCCTAAAACATATACATGTAATATGATAGAGAGAGAGAGAGAGAGAGAGAGAGAGAGATAACATAAATGAAAAATATCTGTGAAATTGGTTGATTTTTTTCCAAGAAATCCTGTGTACTTTAAGATTGAATTTTAATTGAAAAACAAGATGTTTATGAAACACTTTGCACCCAGTGGCAACAAAATTTAAAACAAGAGGCTCATGGGTCACATCGCTCACCTGAGAAGCTTGGACCATTCCGTTCTTTACCACATTTCCCCCTTGCAATACATATTGTGGCCCCACCCTACCCCACTGATCATAATTTAGACAATTTGAAATCTACACTACCATATGCTTTGATTCCCAATTGAAAAAATGATTCCCCATTGTGGCCACGCCAATGCCATTCTTGCTTTTGCCAATGCAACAAACATGGAGGGGTTCAAAAGAACATTAACTCCTCCACAAATCGCCATTGAAATTTCTCCTGAAATTGCAAAAGTTGTGGGACGTGGGAAAAAATGTAAGATTACCATTTTATGTATGAAATAAAAAAAGAAGCTTTTAAACTATATATATACAATGTGCAATCCAAACAGTGTGCATGTAAGTTTTGTAAATTTAACTTTGGTGTTATTATTAGTTATCTTTTCAAAATACAAAGGAAATGTTTTTACTGTACGGTGAGATTTTTGGGGAGCTTTATTTTTTGCACTACACTACTACATGTAAAATTCATTTTTTGGCTATAATTGTAATATTTGATTAGAAATACATGTACTATATATAATATTGTTAATATTTAAAAAAAACCTTATCATTCTATGAATAGAATATTATCGAAGAGTCATACAATTTTTTTTAATTTTAAAGCGGCTTAACCAAAAAGATTGTGACATAAAAGGATTTTACATCACCTTTGTAGTTCTAACACCAAATATTTACATTTGCATATGTCTTTCCTTATATAACACTATTTGAACAAGGCGTTTTAACACTTGTGTAAAACAAGTTTGTCACGTAACCATATATTGAATGTTTAGTCATAAACCACCTACGTAATTTCATAGTGACGTCATAAAATATCGACGTTTTCAAAACATTCAATTAAGGAATGTTTTTAAGTTTTGTGTGAGTTATTGGTGTGTGAATCACATAGACTTGTCACATAGGCATATTTCATGAAGCGCGCTAGCGCTTCAAGAAAAATATGCCTACGTGCAAGTCTGTGTGATTCACACACCAATAACTCACACTGAACTGAAAAAAACATTCCTTATATTTACATTTTACCTGTTTGGAGGCAACTAAAATATACTCAATATTTGAATTTCTCGCTGTCCTATATTATTGCATTTTACTTACGTCTCTGCAGTCTCATTGTGACGTCACGTTAACGCACGTTTCTCCGTGTATATTTCTACGCGTGAGTATACACGAAAATGTTTTTCAAATCAATTTAACAGTAAGCTTACTAGAAAAACATAGCAAATGTAAATATTTTTTTTTGTTGAGTTCTGAACCAAAAGAATATATCATTTTTTAGTTACAAACTTTAGTACACTTCTATTTCTAATAAATCAGTCATAAATGTCATTATAAGTAATAAGGTATCATTTTTAAAAGTCTTTTCGGGACGTTAATGCAAAATATTAAATCATTCAATGTAATCAAATTATTGAATTTGATCACATGACCAGCCATATTCACATCCCTTTGCAACTTCTTAAATGATACCTATATTCCTTAATTAATACAATTTTAACTTATTTCGAAGTAAAGTTAAATAACCTGATTTGATTGCTTGTGCAGCCGTATGAATCGCCACTAATGACGATGAGCAAGCTGTATCCAGTGTGATGGCAGGACCGTGAAGATTTAAATGGTAGGCGACAGCTGCTGAAATTATACTTCGGCTGGATCCTGTGACGGTATAATTTGTCGACATATTGATGTCCATTGCCGACACTGTTTCAAAGTCACTACTCATGGCTCCTTTGTTAATTTGAAAAGCAAATATTTGATTTTATTCATAATTTGAATAGGGATTTTAATAAGATTATTATGTCATATTTACATTTAAAAAATAATCATTAATGTATTTTATTTATCTATGAATGTATGTTTAAATGTTTTATTGAAATTGAAACAAGAAAGTCTTGACAGTCAGTGCTTTAAATTATTTCTAAAGAATAAACACGTTTATAAACGATCAAAAATATTGACAAACGGCTTACAAAATATTTGACTACCATAGTGGAAATACAAATGCTTTGCAACAACTTTATTGTAAAATGGGTTTATATAAGTTTTATTATATTAGAATATCGAATGTATATCTAGTTCTGTACCTATGTACACTCCGGTCTCAGAACGGTTCAAATGTTTTGATTTTATGCCACCATCTTCCATGGCCATATAGACACAATCAAGTACCAGACGTTGCTGGGGATCCATTTGTTTTGCCTCATTTTCTCCAATGCCAAAAAACTTATTATCCCATTGATTGATTCTGTAAGAATAAATGAATAAGAAAGTCGTGGACTACAACGCTCACCTGAGTCACCATAACCAAATGTGTTCCCAATAAACATACATTCCTATGTAAAGGTTTCATTGCAATAAATTGCCCAGTCTATAAATAAAGGGGGTGATTTAAACAAAAATAAATTAAATGACTTTCAAGAAAGGCTTAAATACATGTATTTTCTTTTTAGTTCAGATAATATAAAAGAATTAAAAGTAGAATTATATCATTAAGGGCAGACGAGACGTTCCTAAATAATAGATAATTTTTTCTAAGAGTTTGTCATTGAAGTATTGCTACTAAAACATGTTTACACACAAAAAATTGAGGTACCTTACCAGGCATTTCTGCAAGATACCAGGGGTAGTTTTTCTTATATAATCCTTTGAGGAAGAAAACAAAAATTCCAATTTCAAATGTTTAAGTGTTTGGATTATTTTAAAAACGTTTAGAAACTGGTTTAGAAATCAGAATGTTATTAAAATTTTGAATATTTTTCATACATTACGAAAATATACAAAACAGATTTTGAGGAACGTCTCGTCTGACCTTAAAAAAACAACTTTTGTAAAACGTTTACCAACGTTAGTTTCAATAAAGTTCTTTAGAATGAGATAATAATCTAAGATGCCCTGCTTGAGAGAGAATTTTTTTTTATAAACCAGGTACATGTGTTCCTTTTTCTCTTTCTCTTGCAACTCAAAACAAATTTTTACGCAAAAAATAAATATCTGCTGATAATTTTCTTCGTCTTATCATTGAAAATGTCTTGACAATTGCGTGACCATCATCAAAATGTCAGGGTCCTGTCTATTTTAAATGTCAGGGTCATGTCTATCATAATGTCAGGGTCATGTCTGTCATAATTTCCACTCGACAATGTGTTGTAGACATGTAGAGCCAACTTATGATGATGTTAAAGCAATATGAGCTCATTTTTGAAAATTTTGTTTTGCTGTTAAAATGTGTTATTATGATCAATTTGTATGTAACGTTAACCTTTATTAAGATAATAATCAGTTAGCTGATGAGAATTTTTTTTCAGTATTGTTTACAGTAATACTTTTTGTATATACAGTTTAGTTGTTCATGAAAAGATTTTGCTTCTCTTAAAATTTCTGTTTGGTCATAAATAACATTTCCATTATTATCTTCTAATCTTGATATGATCTAACTAGTAAAGGTTCTAGATTCTAATGTACAAAAGTAATTTGATGGTTTTCACCTTCCTCAATCCATTTTGATCTACTTCTGATATATGAACCCTGTAGCTTATGGTTTGGAATGTTTTCTGATTCTTGCTTTTTACTACATAATTCATTAATATCATTTTTTTCACAAGCATTTTCTTCCAATATTGTGATATTTTCTATTATTTTTTTCTCCTTATTTTCCCTTTTCTTTTTGATATAAGTTGCATGGGATATACTTTAACCCCTTATTTCAAAGAGCAGGGTTTCAAAAAAATAATTGATCATATAAAGTGAGGGAAATATCTGAATCTAGGATATTAATTATGTTATACAAATTGTATACTGGAGTTGCATATTGTTTTTCTAACCTCTAAGATAACATTTTTAATGCATTCCAGATGATTTCATCATGAAGTGAAGAGGTATTAAACTTTCAAAAACCCCTTCCTTTCTTAAAATCATTAAATGCCATAGACAGTGATATAATGAAGTGATTTGATCTACAGCTTGAATATTTAGTGCATTTTTCTAAACCTGACAAGAGTGACTCTGACATTAAAAAGAAATCTTAACGACTTTGTTTAAAAGGAGTTTTTCTTCACCAAGCATCTTCATGTAGTTGTCGAAAAGGGTCAATATAAGAAGAATTTTCTATTATTTCCAACACCTTGTCTCTTGCCATCGGATTATTAATAGATTTATAATTGTAATAATCTAAGTCTGGGTTTAAAACTAGATTAATATCACCATACCAGATAATATAACTACAATGCATATCCTCAATGTGATTTTGAATGTTTTCATAGAAGAGTGGTGTCTCATTATTAGGACCATAAATAGAGCATAATAATACTTCAGGACCCTTTATACATGCTTTAAGTACAATATAGTTTCCGTCAACATCGCCCTTTTCTATAATGGGTTTAAAATCAAAGTTATTATTAATAAGAATTGCGACTCCCTTGGAGTGTGTTGTATATGAATTTAAAAAAGCGCTGATATCCCCCTAGATCTTTTACTTCATTTTTTATATCACGGGAGAAGTGTGTGTCTTGCAAAAAATAAATATTATATTTTAACGATTTTAAATAATTAAAGACATCCTTGCGTTTTGCAATATCACTTAAACCTTTAACCATTTAATTTTAACCATTTGGTATAATAATTATGCAAAATCAGTAAGATATCCAACGGAACCATGGAGGTGAACTCATGATTTGAATATGTCTACTGATTGATTGATTGATTGATTGATTGATTGTATATTGTTTCACGTTCCTCTCGAGAATTTTTCACTCATATGGAGACGTCATCGTATGCCGGTGAAGGGCTCCAAATTTTGACCTTTACTCGGCACTCAGGGCCATTGAGCAGTCAGAGATCTTTATCGTGCCAACGCCTGCCGCTGACACGGGGACTCGGTTTTTAAGGTCTCATCCGATAGACCCGCAACTTTCACTTCAAGTGCCGAGAGCATGGCGAAGGAACAGTTGCTACCCATTTTTATCGACTTAGGTCAGTCGCGGCCGAGATTCGAACTCACGACCTCCCGATCACGGAGCGAGCGCTCTACCGACTGAGCTACCGTGAACGGTAATATGTCTACTGAAAAGATAGAGATACAGAAAAGAAAAGAAAGAGCACAGAAGAGAACAACGATACAATAAATCAGATAATGATTTTCAACAGCAAAAAAAGTTCCACGAAAAAACAAGTTGACTACCATGATGTAGCAAGTCACTATTTGGAATATTGATACAAATCATGTTTGTATAAAGGGTAAGTATTTTATCAAAATGAAGGACCAAGTCCTCTAATAAGTACGGGAAAAAGCAAAAACATGGTGGGGCCAAATCTTGTTCCCGTGAACCACTCTGCCTGAAAAGCTGAAACTTATATGGGTATATTTTGAGGTAGTGAAGATTCTAAATTGTTAAAAGCATGGTCCCCGAGGATAACTACCCTTATAAGGTGGAGTCCCAGTAGGGAATCTAATTTTCAAATTACTATATGTAGAAAGACTTCTTAAAAATTTTCTTCTCACGGACCACTAGGACAGAAAAGCTGAAACTTATATGAAACCATCTCGAGGTAGTGTAGATTCTATATTGTTAATGCCCCCTGGGTGTAGGAAAGGGCTACAATACGGAATCCAAGTTTAAAAATTGAAATAGTTAGGAAAAAAATTAAAATCTTCTCAAATATTACTAGGACAGAAAAGGTGAAACTTATTTAGAGGCATCTTTGGAAAGTGTAGATTTTAAATTTTTCAAATCATCATCCCGGAAGTAGGTCAGGGCCTTAATATGGATTTTTTACATTGAAATACTTTTACTCAAGAACCCTGGGCCAGAAAAATCTATTAGAAAACGTATGTGGAAGTATGCTGGCGTATGGCAGATTCTAAATTGTTAAAAACATGGGCCCCGAGGAGGCGGGTCCACAATTGGTAATCCAAGTTTAAAATTTAAAAAAATCTTTAAAGATCTTTTCAAGAACCACTGGGCCAGAGAGTTGAAACTTATTTGGAAGCATCCTTAATTAGTGTAGATTCTTAATTGTTAAATTCATAACACCCGATGGTAGGATGGTGCCACAACTGAGAATCTCAGTTTTATATCAAAATATAAAGGAAGAATTTATATTGTTTTCTTCTATAGAACAACTGGGCCAGAAAAGCGGAAACTTTTGTGGAAGTATCCTAAATAAGTGTATATAATAAATTGTTATAATCATGTTCAAATCTTTCTTTCCTGCTCATTCCCTGATGTGGTCTGTCCGTTATGTGAACTTTTACAATGTACAATACATGAATCTCAGAGAGCCTTCATCTTATATTAAGAGTTTTTTCTCTGACCCAGTGGTTCTTGAGAAGAATATTTTAATATATTATTCTAATACATCTTTATTTTAAAATTTGGATATTGTATCGTGGCCCACCCATCGGAGGATGATTTTTACACTTTTGAATAAACACCATCATAAAAAGCTTCCATACTAGTTTCAGCTTTTCTGGCCAAATGATATATGAGAGGAGGATTTAGAAAGTTTTTCTTTCTTTCTTTATAATTCAAAAATTGTAAAATTACAATTTTCTTTTGTTGCCAAGCCCTCCTCCCTAGGCTATAAGTTGAACAATTTTAATGACCTCATTAATGACTTCATAATCTTCCACATAAATTTCAGCTTTTCTGGTCCAGTATTTTTGAGAAGATTTTCAGATATTTTCCCTGTATTCATTTAATAAAGAAAACCCTGGGTTTCCGATTGAGGCCCCATTTTCCCATCCTAACTGGTGCAATTATTTGAATAATTTGAAATATTTACTAGCTTGAATGCTTCCACACAAACTTCAGTTTTTCTGACCCAGTAGTTTTTTATAAGAAAAGTTTTTTAATGTAGAATAAGATGTATATTTAGAGAGTAATTTAATGAATAATGAATGATACATAAATTTAAAATATCTAAAATGATAGATTCATTTAAAGCTTTTCCATTACTTATAAGGTATGAATTACTACCACCCATCCCTTGAAATCCACCTACACATTTCACTTAGGCATTCAGTGGTTGCACAGTTGTATTCTACTTGTCAAGAGGTATTACATTGCCCAGAGTGATTATTACTCAAATTAAAAAATCTTACAGTGTTGGACATATAGACAGTTATCTGTTAAAAAAACTGATATTATTGAAATCAACAATAATTATTATTTTCTTACCATTGATTCGCGGACAAATATATATACTAATAAATGTATATAAGTAAATTAAGTAAATATTTTCATGCAAAATAATTTAGTGTAAATACAGAGTTTTTGTAAAGAGCATTTCTTTAGGATTTTTTAAATTATTATTATTAATATATTGTAGCACCATATCTGAAAGATACACCTGTTCAGTTGTTAGTTTGAACTTGGTTCAGTACACTGGCATCCATTATTATTGTTGATGAATACAGGATATAAGAACAGATTGTTCTTTGACTTATTTATTCCTGGGATGGGTTCACGTTATACATATATATACGTGTATTTTATATTTAAAATAAGAATTAACTTTTCATTTGTGTCCCCAAAAAATGCATGTACCTTGGGGCAGTAATTTGAAGAATTTAGAATTTACACTAAATAAAGAACATTCAACATAAGTTTCAGCTTTTGGAGCCAAAAGAATACTTTTTCGTTATCTTCCCTTTAAAGAGAAGTAACATCATCATTTCAAATATTCAGATTCCTTTTACTAAGGGGTGTTTTATACCGCGTTTGGTAAAAACTAGTACAATGGTATTTAAGAAGTTGATTGATTGATTGATTGTTTACTGTTTAACGTCCCTCTCCAGAATATTTCACCGATACGGAGACGTCACCATTGCCGGAGAAGGGCTGCAAATTTAGGCCTATGCTCGGCACTTACGGCCTTAAAGCAGGGAGGGATCTTTATCGTGCCACACCTGCTGTGACACGGCGTCTCGGTGTATATGGTCTCGTACGAAGGACCGTCCCATTTAGTCGCCTTTTACGACAAGCAAGGGGGTACTGAGGACCTATTCTAACCCGGATCCCCAAGGGTATTTAAGAAGTTGAAGAAAATGTGAAAAGATAACAAAAGGACGGACGGACAGAAGGAAAGAAACTTTTAAGCTTTCTTTTGTTAATAAACTTGGAATATGACTAGAACATCTAGATTCATAAGTCAAGACAGAGTGAAAAATTGATATTATGAATTTTGAGGTTTTTATAGAACTAGTATTTTAGCTCATCATAATAAATGTAAATACATGTATCGATAATTACATTAATTTGTATTTAAAACACTTGTGTTTTACTTACTCCTTTATAAAACCTGCTTTTCGAATGTATGTTTTTCCTGGAGCATCTGGGTCCGCATCATAGAATGAGTCTACATTAAACCTGTCTTTTGGGATGTCCTGTACGTGATCCTCTCCATTTTCTAAAACACGCCAGAAGGCTTCAAGGTTTTCAGCCCCAGGAAAAGTACACCCTACACCAACGATTGCAATTGAGTCCTCCTCATCCATTTCCAATGACTGAAATTAAAAAAAAATGTATTTGAAAGTCCGTAATCATTCGATAGATACGTACAATGTTTTTATGAAAAACTTTGAGAATGCGTAAATCTATGCAAAATATCTTAAGTCGTACATGAGAGACTTTTTTCCTGAACAGTATGATTTGAATCGAGGATAAGAGACATTTATATGCAATGCGTTTGGGACCATCAACTACTTTTCAAAGCAATCCGTTCCATTTTAAATGTATGGGGGTAAATGTGGGCGTTACGGAAGTTTCAATTAAGTTTATTGTAATTTATCGAGTCAAAGTATGAATATTTTCAACTTTTAAACAGATTTTACATTGTTATAAATCAAAGGGAATGTCAAATCAGATAATGTATTTTCACGTAAATATTTTGAATTGCCGAATATAAATACAAAAACATAAACAGATAAAAGGAAAATATAAAAATCCGTGAGAATTCAATGTCCCATCCCAATGACTTCTAAGATGAGTATAATAAGAAAATCGATGACCTTTTTTGATAAAAAAAAAATACTTTCTGTTTTATGACCATATTTTAAGATTAAACACGAAAGAAACATTAATTTTGATTTTTAATAAAATGTTAGTATCATCAGAAAGAAATCATCCATGTATTTTAAGCGTAATACGATGGTAAAATATGACGGATAATGCAATGAGAATCAGCCCTCTAGGGACTAATAAGATAATAACTACAATAAGAAAATCGGACGATGAACTTTTTTTTAGATAAAAAAAATATTTCCGTTTTTTGACAGTATTTTAAAATAATCCATCAAAAAGGAGAAAAACATTAATTTTGATCATTAATAACATTTTATTAACATAAAAATGAAATCATTCAGGTCTTTTCAACGTAATACGATGTTACAATATGACGGATTAAAAAAATATGCATATGTATTCAGAATATTTCGTGTGTAAAATATACAACATTTCTGACTCTGAACAACAAGATCTCATTATTTTAAAGTGTTTTTTTTTTTTACATTTAAGGAATGACTCTAATTCTTGGCCAAATTATCGAGTATTATCTGGTTTGGATAAGTTTACGCTTTATAATTATCCGCCAAGCATGTTTACATTAGGTAGGATCGCGCATCTGTTTGAAGTTAGAGGTACATTTATTAAATATAAAATTTTCAATGAATCTCGAGGACTGGAAATTGGGGGATTGCATGGATACAGATGATTCAGTCGGTTGTCAAGGGAGTGTCTCCCATATCAAGCCAAATTATAAGGAATATTATGCGTTCCTTTTTGAAAATCAATAAGAGGCTAGAACACAAACAAAATTAAATTTAAAATGAAGCCACATACAACATTATTTGAAATGTCCATGTCATAAATTGACAGATTATAGATATTATAGATAAAACGATTTACCATAAACAGAATAAATAACATCTTATTCGTGATGTAAAATATTATTCAAAACATTTTAATGAGTTTACAGAGATAAAAAGTTGGTACGGTTGGACGACATGTATAAAGAGGCACTCTACACTAATTTATGCATTAATGTACTCAAACATTCCAAATATTTTAGTGCAATCCAGTAAAATTCTGAACTCTTTTGACAGCTGCTTTTAAATGGATTTCAAAATTTGGAATTGAAAAAATTGAACTTGTAAAGAGCTAGGTTCATTTTATGCATAAAATGGCTCTGAACTTACATCAATTAATTAACTTTCATCCTCTTTCCCATTTCATATATAAAAATAAAGCAGACACTTGGCGCTTTCATTTCCTATAACAAAATTTCTTTTTGAGAATCCGGATATTGGAAAACAGGCTTCGAGAAATTGCAATGCTCTTGAAATTTGCAGAAAATATGCGTATTTGACTACCTTCAGCAAAGAATTAAAATGTGAGCACAGCCCACGATCCAAAGAATAAAACATTTTTTTGATCTTTAGAAACAGATTTTTTGTTATATATTTGCATATTTTGGATCAGAGGTATATGGAATAAAAAATACCTCAACAATGGGCCATTTTAAAAAAGAATTTACAGGATATAAGGAAAATTACGCATTTTATGACGTCATTATGCATTGACTAGAGGGAAAATTACGTCATGGTTAATAGATACGTGGTCACCAATACTCCAAGTGATAAATACTGCATTTGCAACCTACATGTAAGCAGTGGAGTTTAGATTTTCAGAAATTCTCAGGGCCAAATAAGGCCCAAAGTGTCTCTTGCTCTTTACTTAAATTTTCTTTGATTATATGTAATGTTACGTTTTTAAAAATACATATGTACTTTTAATTTGATAGTAAAAGATGCCCGAGTTTCTGATTGAAAACGTCTATGTGTCTTGGAGTGACGAGGTCTTCAAACAATCTGTTTCCGTGGCTACTAATCGAAATGATTTCCACTTATTATCAAGAAATTTTTTACTTGGATTTTCTCAAAAACTGCACAATCATTTCAAACTTTGATGGGTTTTTACCTACTTTGTGTCAAATTAGATACTTTTATGTAAAAGTTAGAATCAGTTGTCATGGAAAGGAAACCAAAACAACTAAATATGCTGTAAAAAAGACAATTGCTAGGAAAGTAGTGTAAAACTTCACAGAACTATGATTAGAAACTCATCTTGTATCGTCAACGTTCAAAATTCTCTAACAACCTACCGTTGTCATTAAAAAAAAAAAAAAAAAAAATTTTGACCAAACAACTTCTAGGTTATTGCGCGTCACTACATACATGTAGCAATTCGTTGGCCCGTTCGTGTAATAAATACAATTTAACTCGAAATATATTCGTTTCAAATGTAAATATCAGTAATAAACAACATTAAAAAGTTCACTGGGAATGAACTTTTACTTGGTACGTGATCAAATCTACTGAGAAGCCCTTCGGGATCACGTGACCAACTAAAAGTTCATTTCCCAGAGAACTTTTTAACATTGTTGTTTATTTCTTAAATACTCTAAGTAACAAAAGATAGCCAGTAAAATTATTAACCGTGAACAAAGTGCATATATTAAAGGACGATATATTGGCGAAAATGCTCGACTGATTTTGGATGTTTTTGAGTTTTATTCACAAAATAATTTAGATGGAATATTGCTTTTCCTAGATTTTGAAAAGGCTTTTGATTCTATAGAATATAATTTCATGACCAAAACATTAGAAAAGTTTAATTTTGGACCAAATTTCATTGCGATGATAAAAACGCTCTATAATAAACCTATATTTAAAATAAAAAATAATGGATGGATTTTGAAACCATGTACAATGCAAAGAGGAATCCTTCAAGGATGTCTGGTATCTGCTCTATTGTTTATTTTTGTCCCCCGCTTTCGCGAAAGCGAGGGGACATTAAATCTCATTCGTCTGTCCGTCCGTCTGTCCGTCTAGCTGTCCGTCCGTCACAAAAACTTTAACCTTGCCCATAATTTTTGATTTAGTGGAGCTATGACTTTCATATTTCATATGTGTATTCCTTGTGACAAGACCTTTCTTTGGGTACCACCAAATTTGACCTTTTTACCTTGACCTTGGAGTTTGACCCACTTTTACACAAAAATTCCATACTTTTACTTTGGCCATAACTTTTGAATGTTAGCTACTAGGACTTTAATATTTCACACATATATTCTTTGTAGCAAGACCTTTTATTGGATACCAACAACTTTGACCTTTTGACCTTGACCTTGGAGATTTCCGTACTTATGAAAAAAACTCTAACTTTGACCATAACTTTTGAATGGTAAGGCCTAGGGCTTTCTTACTTCATATATATAATTCTTCTGAGAAAACCTTTCATTGAATACCAAGAACTTTGCCCCTTGGACCTTGACCTTGGAGTTTGACCTACTTTTCAAAAACTTTGACCTTGCATTGGCCACAACTTTTGAACAGTAAATACCAGGACTGTATTCTTTGTGGCGATACCATTTATTTGATAACAACAACCTTGACCTTGGAGATTTTTTGTACTTATGAGAAAACTTTAACCTTGATCATGGCTTTTGAATGGTAAGGGCTAGGGCTTTCATACTTTTCATATGTAGTCCTTTTAAAAAGACTTTTCATTGGATACCAAGAACATTAACCCTTTGACCTTGACCTTGGAGTTCAGTGATAATTCGTTAATAGATGACTTATGATAGGGCGTTCATATTAGACACAAAATGTCATAAAAAATGACATCTCACCCAAAAAGACACCGAAAGCGGGGGACCACAATTCTTTGAATTTGCTTGTTGTTTTAGAAATATTAGCTATACAAATAAGAAACAACAACGATATAAAAGGACTTTCATTTCAGAAAAAATATGACTACTACCGATGATCTGAAAATTGTGCAACATGCCGATGATTGCACAAATATGTTAAAAGATAATGAGTCTTTCAAGAAAGTATTGAAAATAATTTCAGAATTTTCGAAAGTTGCTGGACAGAAACTTAATTTAGAAAAAACGGAACGTCTATTAACTGGTTCCCTGATAAACGAGTTCAACGATGAAACAAATATTCAGGGAGTTAAAATCGCGAACACGTGTGTGAAATCTCTGGGTATTTATTTAGGAACATGCCGATGATTGCACAAATATGTTAAAAGATAATGAGTCTTTCAAGAAAGTATTGAAAATAATTTCAGAATTTTCGAAAGTTGCTGGACCGAAACTTAATTTAGAAAAAACGGAATGTCTATTAACTGGTTCCCTGATAAACGAGTTCATCGATGAAACAAATATTCAGGGAGTTAAAATCGCGAAAACGTGTGTGAATCTCTGGGTATTTATTTAGGACATGATAAGGCTGAATGTTATGAAAAAAATTGGACAAGTAAACTTGAAAAACTTGAAAAGATACTGAATGTAAGTACTATGGGGATGAAATGACAGGGATGCTGCATTTTGATTAAGAAATGGTTCTCAGGGAATAAATTCCATACCAAGTACATGTATGATCCATACATTGATGTACAAACAGAAACCAAAGTCATCTTACTCCTTATTTTACATTTAGATATTGAACCAGTAGCAGTCGGTACATCATTAAGTTCATCAGGTGTACTGGTAATTAATTGTGTCCTTTTTCTATCCACAGATGCTAACATCCAACAGGAACGCAGTAGAAAATTATCTGATTACTCCTACATGGCCAGAGACAGATGTAAGAATGTATGGTATATAACGATATAGGAGAAGCACCTTTGATTAAGATTGATATTTTGAAGAAGATGCATTCATTTTGCCAATACATGGCTATTGTAAGCTTTTCTGTTCCATGAATAATATATAGAATTGTTATTTGTTTAACATAAGAACTGTTCTAATATTTTTCAAGCTGAGAGTTCAAACTCAAGCCTGGCTGATGTCTCCTTTCCACCGTTAGCCTCTTTCCTTCATTATCTTGAAACTTTAGGTAGGTTATTTTGAATTGTACAATATCTGAACAATTTGAAAAATTACATACATGCATTACTTGTAGTTTTATTTTCCAGTTTTAAGAAAAAAATGATTCAGAATTGAATTTTCTGTATTTGCCGTTATGGCAAGGAATAACTACAGTTGTTGATTTTACACAATGTAATGAAAAGATATCATGATCAAAAAATAACAACAAGGACTCAGTTTTTTCTAGTTCAGTCCTTTATTCATTGTTAATTTGCTTCATATTTCTTATATAATGATTTCCTCTCACTCTGTTTTGCCAACTTTTATGATATAATGTGCAAAAAGCATTAGTCTGTCAGTTTTATTTTCTATTTTTAGACACGACCAAACAGTCCCACACCCAGAATCCCTTAGATGTGAACTTCCTGTCTGACGTGGCTCTGTATCACACCAAAAAGGAGAACAAATATGACATGTCTACCGTGAACTTCTAGTCTCTACAGAATTTTTATTGAAATAACTGGTGATCAAGGAGATTTCATTCAAATTAGAATAGTAGTGAAGATTTTTTCTTTGTCAAGAAGTTTTCTTATGATCGTCCTCCCAAGACAAGGTTTTGACCTTTACCATGTCATAAATTTTGAATTTACTAGGGGAAGGTAGATGCAAGATGCAAAATTAGTTGTAATTGTGTTGTGAACTTTGCATTTAGATGTACCTCCATTAAGTTAATTCAAAATTTGCAATATGATAAAGTTTCTGATACATTCTTTTACAAATTGGAATGGAGTTGATCAGAAATCGGTTAACATTGGAAGATCAGCTGGTACATGTATGCTATCAAAGTGATACTTTAATTATCTTGACATGGGGGAATCTGGCATATTATATAAGTGATCCTTTAATTAAATATTCCCTATGAAGTCTGTGATACTGGTTGTTTATATTACTTTTAATTTATGATGGGATATTTGTGCAATATTATAGCCATTGTTGTTGATTGAATTGTTACATTTTATTATTTGTTTATTAACGAGGAATAAATTTGATGCTAAAATTCTTATATTGAAAAATCAGTACAAGAGATAAGAAGCAATTTTTACTACTCATCTTTTATTGATATGAAATTTCAAAAACCTTTGTTGGAAAAGAAATGGACAAACACGTTTAATATTCAGGGTGTTTGTATATGGAAATATATTTATAGAAACAATATCTTAAATATGTATGAGAAGAAAGTATCAGAATTTAATTATAAATTATAACAAGGTATATTGAATAACAATGTCTCTGTAAGCAAATGGAACAAGGATATTTGTCCTTTATGTGAAAATTGTGAAACTGAAGATGATATGAAACATTTACTGTTTGATTGTAACATTGTTAAACATACGAGGGTTGTCCCGTAAAATCGTGGACAAGTTGTCTAGTGTGAAAAAATAAACATCACTGCTTTCTGAAATGTTCACTATTATTTAGTACATATTTTAGCAATGTACACAGCAAATTTCAGATAAATATATGCATAAATAAACAAATTATGAGATTTTATGCCATGTATTGTATCACCTTACGGCGCATGGATTATAAAGTCAAAGTGTCTAAAACAGCGTCACGTTTTATCTTTGCTGAAAATGAAGTTGGATGAGTCCGACTTAAATTTAGGAATTTCATTGATACACATACTTTAGTTTCCATAAACAGCCTACGAACCAATTGGCACCCTCATGCAATCTTCTGAAGATTTATTAGTAAGTTACGGACAATATTCTCACCATCATTCAACTAATAGAAAATCTCATATCGGCGGTATACTGTGACAACGTCTTTTGCTATTACATTAGGAGTTTGTATGTTTTGTACTCCTCAGGGACTCGATAAAAAAAACTTCGCTAAGAAAACTCATATTTCATTTGTATACTTAAGATATGGTGATATTTTTTAAACCTGTTTTCTTCTATGGTCATTTCAAGTCTCTAAAATTGTCATTATAACATCGAAATAAAACTAAACTGTTCTCCGGTGCGCCGTAACGTCATAAAATAGGCCATTTTTAGTGTGTTGTGTTAACCACTTTCCCATTTCAAATGCTCGAGAAACTTCCAAAAATTAAGCAAATGCCTTACAATTTTTACGAAGACTACAAAATTGATTGTGGAATTGAATTGGAATAATTTTAATCCAAATCTTATGTATTTAAAACTTTTATTTTGAATTCAAACTTGTGTATTCTTTAATAAAACCTTGGTTTTTTGACCGTGCGCCGTAGGACAATACCTCGTGCACATTCAAGCATAATAAAATCTTTATTTTTGCCTATATTTTATCAAAAAAATTATCATGCACTTAAATATGATAAATAAACATTTACTGAAATTTTCAGCTTAGTGCGCCCATTACTTTTTGAGAAAAACGCTTTGTCCACGATTTTACGGGACAACCCTCGTATAAGGGAAAAAGTATGTATTTTTCTAAAATATGACATTACTTGGAAATTAATTGTACTTGGATTTTATAGTGAAACTAGTGGAAATACTTTGCTTTTTAATAATTTGATAGCATTTATTAGCTTTACTATGTATAAATATAAAATGAAATGTAGACTACAAAATGAAATATTATCAGAGAAACATCTCCTATATAGACTGAAATCTATGCTTCATATTCAAAATAATGTCCTTAGAAAAACTGGTCAGATTAGAAGTAATATTTATCATGATTTAGCTGATTTTTTGTGTCAATATTGATATTGTGATATATTTGTGACCTGTTAACAGTTATGATTTTAATAAAAGATAAAAAAAAAAAAAATACTCTAAGTTACAGTATTTGATTTCTTTCCTCTATTGCCAACACTTATTAATTACTTGTATTTGTACTCAATTCCTTTAAACTGTTAATTTGAGATATTTCTTTCTCGTTGAATATAATATTTTAATTGTTAAAAAATATATCCAGTTAAAAATGTTTCACTAAAACCATTCTGAAGAATGATAATTCATATAGATGTAGAAGGTTCATTCAAAAAAGTTCATAGACTTTTGTCCTAACGTTTTATTTATTTAAAGTTATATTACATGTATATCCAAAGACACACATTTTAACAAAAAACTCTAATGATTTGGGTAAAAACTATGTCTTTATATCTTCATATTTATTAAAATCATCAAAGATTTAAAACAACATTAAAAATGGGGTCATGGATCTTGCAACGTCAAAACTGGGTAATTCACTAATTTTCTCTTTATGATAATTTTAGCCATGCGTACCTTTAATAACCTCCATTACAAGGAGCTGACGCGAAATATAACTATTTAATGTATTACTGGGTTAGTATAATATTGCCATTAACAAAATTAAAAATAAAATGGGTTTTGAAGACACCCTGTTACAATATCTGAAATGTTTCAAATGTTTAAATGCATAATTAACTTGAGTGACTTTGTATACACGTCATCCACCCATATTAATTCACTTTTAACCTCTGTAAACCAATTATAAAATTTATTGACATTTTGCTTCTCTTGCTTTTGATAAACAGGGTGTGATTTAATCTGATTGTGCTAAATATTTCATAAATTTTCCTTAATTACTTTTTTCATTTGTACGTTTCAAACAAATAGGATACTTTCATCTCAATCACTGTAGGAAAGCAATTCATGTCAACTTACCTTGCAAATTCCGCTTCAAAATCCTCATCCCCGAATGTCACCATTCCACGCCCCCATATGTTGGGTTACACACTGTGCACTTGAAAGATTGAGTGATACTCTCGAAAACAGTTTGTACAATCTTAAAATAAGATTGGTGTTAGTAGTAAGAGAAACAGTAATTTAAGAAATGTTGTATATTGATTGGGTCTATCAAGCATATCCTCCGTAGAATAGATAAGATAGAAATTATAAATGTATACATTCATAATTATAACATTTAGAAATAGTTTATTACTTCGTACTTATTTTTTGATAAATTTTATGGTAAATTTTATTACATGTATCAATCTTTTTAAAAAATACATGAAATTGTTTTGCAGATTTTATTAGCTAGATTAATCACAGCTAGGTATCAAAACATCTCGATCATGTAAAAGCTCTGTCAATAATTATATAGGTGTGTCAATGAAAAACATAATATGAGTATGATGAAGGTAAAAAACTTAATCTGTCATCATTTACTTCATTGGAGTGAAGCCTACGACCTAGTAAAAGAACTTATAATAAAACTCGGTATATTGCATATCTTTGCGCCCAAAAATCAAAGTTTGAAAAATTCTTAAAATGTGTTGTATTGTATAAATTGTATGAAAAAATATAAATTGATAAAACATATTATAATTTCAAAGTAGGTTATTGACAATTTTTGTTTTTATGACGTCACAAACTAGTCCGATTTTATATGATTTTTTAGAAAGAGAACAAAATGGAAAAAAAAATTCAACAATTTAAGCTAAAAAATTTATAGAGCGAAAGTTTGCTCAGGAACAATATTTGCACATTTCATTGATATTATCATTCTACACATTATAATGATTATATCAAAATATTGAGCCTGATCAGATCTGTGCTCGTTTACTGCTTTGAAGTCAGCATATAGACCCTTTTCCTATGGCATATTTTGCCTAGGAGTTATTCCCCTTAGCCGCCATCTTGTAGGGCAAAGTCGTGAATTTACCTCTTTGAGTATAGACCTAGTCTATGCTTTGAGCAACCAATTTTAAACGCGCATGCAAGAAATATATGTAGGAAAATATTTACAATTTTAAAATTATGAATTAATAGGCCTTGACAAACGTATATTCATACGAAAAATAGTGTTATCTTTACCTCATTCACCAGTAAAACAAATTGAACTTGGTTGCCTCATTCACCAGTAAAACAAATTGAACTTGGTTGAATGATGAAGGGATCTGGATATATTGCCCTACAATATGGCGGCTAAGGGGAATAACTCCTAGAGAAAATCTGTCATAGAAAAAGGGTCTATATCCCCCCGTTTTAGAGCATAGTTAAAGTTTGATTGGGGGAGGGGGGATATTGGTTATTAGTAACTTATTACCATAGTCCTTTGGAATTCTAATTGAAAATTATGTAAATAGCAATTTGTATGCCAAAACTGCAAGAGGGTTTGACGTTTTTTTCTGATTTCAACATTTAGGAGAACTGAATGTCAGTATAATAAATTAAGTGAAAATTGCTGGTCCTTCAGAACCTTAAAAACCAACGCCTCTCATCATGGCAGGTGTTTGTAAGATAAAGACCCTACACAACTAAATGACCCTGAGGATATGCTGAGTGCCAAGTAAAGGTTTAAATTTGAAGCCGTTCAAGTTATTTGGTGATGCTTCTAAATGAGCAAAAAATTCCTGAACTGGACGTAAAATAACATACAATCAATCGATCAATATAAGAATTTTAGCATCAAATTTATTCCTCGTTAATAAACAAATAATAAAATGTAACAATTCAATCAACAACAATGGCTATAATATTGCACAAATATCCCATCATAAATTAAAAGTAATATAAACAACCAGTATCACAGACTTCATAGGGAATATTTAATTAAAGGATCACTTATATAATATGCCAGATTCCCCCATGTCAAGATAATTAAAGTATCACTTTGATAGCATACATGTACCAGCTGATCTTCCAATGTTAACCGATTTCTGATCAACTCCATTCCAATTTGTAAAAGAATGTATCAGAAACTTTATCATATTGCAAATTTTGAATTAACTTAATGGAGGTACATCTAAATGCAAAGTTCACAACACAATTACAACTAATTTTGCATCTTGCATCTACCTTCCCCTAGTAAATTCAAAATTTATGACATGGTAAAGGTCAAAACCTTGTCTTGGGAGGACGATTATAAGAAAACTTCTTGACAAAGAAAAAATCTTCACTACTATTCTAATTTGAATGAAATCTCCTTGATCACCAGTTATTTCAATAAAAATTCTGTAGAGACTAGAAGTTCACGGTAGACATGTCATATTTGTTCTCCTTTTTGGTGTGATACAGAGCCACGTCAGACAGGAAGTTCACATCTAAGGGATTCTGGGTGTGGGACTGTTTGGTCGTGTCTAAAAATAGAAAATAAAACTG
>PRKT01000603.1:32565-63747 GCA_003671525.1 Saccostrea glomerata | reverse complement strand
AAAGAAGAAACTAGTGATACATGTATTTAAGTATTTTTTTTCATCTATATATGAGTTTACAGCAGATTTCTTTGCCATTAATGTTGACTTAGCTGCAATAATGTAGCCCTAATATAATTTCCATTTTTTTAATCAGATATTTTCTCCTCCCCCACCCCAAAAAAAAGGAGAGGACTGCATAATTCCAGCTAATGTTGACTTATTCCCCTTACCTTGGAGGATGCTGGACACCTGTTTGTGGGCGAAGTACCTGTGGCAGAGGGGGTTGTTCCACTCTCTATAACATTCCTCTGCCAGGTTCTGTAAAACATACAAAACAGTATATCAAGGATTTCAATCCCTAATGGGACCAAATTCTCTACCCTTAAATGTCCGTCAAGTACACAATACTCTGATATCATATTAAGATATTTTATAGTGGAAAAGGATTGCCCATGAGAAATTTTCAGAAAGTTCATTAATTAAGGAGTAGTTAATTAACAAAGATTGCATTGAAGTCTATGGGGAAAAGCATTTTTTTCAATTTAAAAATTCAAATAAATTGAATATCAATAAATCCTGTGGTGGAAAGATGCATTGAATATTAAAAATAGAATGATAATTGAAAACAATTTTTTTACCAGCTAAATTTTTTTTAATTGATTTTTTTTTTATTAATTAAAAAAGGGGAGATAACTCTTACCAAAATTCAAGGTCATGAATTTGGACACATCCCACTAAACATACTTATAGTAATAAATGGGAACTATATCTAAATAAACTGAGTATTGAATGCCTACATATCTTTTATGTTTTCAATTTCATTGAATTTCTTCCTATTAGGGATTGAAGACCTTAAGAATTACTATTAGTGATGTACTATGTGATGTATATAGCATATTCATAATTATGGTTTTGCTGTAGATGTAGAACAATGTTCAAATATCAAGGATAGATTTAAAGGGGGTTATAGTTTAAAATATATTTTATTCATATATAGAAATGGATTGAACAGCAGGCATAAATGCCTATGATCGTTCTCTCCATAGGTCAAGGTACCATTACAGGTACATGTAAACATTGACAAAATGTATGAAGAGTAGATTATCAATTGGTACATATTTAGAAAGATGTTGATGCATTTAAAGTGGGGCCTGGATTCGGTTCGACACCACCAATTACAGGTAAATAATACAGGGTAAAAAAACTAAATGACATAATCATACCTTTATAAAACTGGATTTTTAGAAGCAAATTGATGGCTGTGGCATAAGAAAAACATTTGTCAATCTTACATTTAGTCATGGGTGTCAAAAATAATAGCCTCAGCCAAGTTCGCCACAGCCATGCATGGTTTTCCTACTGGCTTATCCCCAACCCTTTAAAACTTGTCCCAACCATTAAATTTATGGTTAAATTATTTCCTCCTATTTTGTTTTACATTGTATTAAAAACATTTCTTCAATAACACACACTGACTTATGTTTACTAATACATGTACACATTGCACTTTAATTAAGATTAAAATATTTCAGGATTCTACCATTGATTTATCTTTCTGCCCAGTGGGCATTTTAAAGAATTCCCCAGGAATCAATATTAAAGTCATGCATCAACAGAATACTTCCAATCAAAGACTATACAGTTTTTGTCTTGTATGAATTCTGATTCTTAATGAAATCTACGTTTAATACTTTTCTCTTTTAAGACAAACCATACCTGAGGTAATCTGGAAATTATCTGTTGTTTTATTCTTACTCCTTCCTTGGTGTCTTGTATGTCTACAGAAAAAGAGAAATTTGGGATTAATTTACAAATATTTCACCCCACCTCTTACTACCATCAAATAAACCTACTACAGTGTTCATTGTAAATGTCCTAGGAAAGGTACTGAATTAACTACCGTACATGTATAATTATGAAATGTTAGTTGTTACATTTTTTCTCTTAAGAGAGAGTCAATAAAATTTGAAAACTCAAAAGAAATGCACCTAGTGCTTTAATGAACAAATATGATTAGAAATTCAAATATATGTACCAAAAACATGTTGCAAAAATTTTTAATTTTTAGATTTTTCAGAAGTGCAGCTTACATAATTTTCATCATGAATGGTCTTTTTTATACAAATAGAAATCCTTTTATTTAGATAATAATTGAATTTTCTTATAATTTGTACCTGCTAAAACCTGAGCCATGAATTCTCCAGTAAGTTGAAGGACTCCATGATCAACATACTGCAGGAACAAGCTGGGGAAAAAAATCAAGGCAATTATTCATTGATCAGATCTGATACATGTTTTATCAAAAGTATTGTTGCTATAAAAGTATAACATGTACAATGTAAAGGGGTATGGTAATACAATACATAATGAAGGGGATTTTATACTATAAATTATAGTTATTTTTCAGTCACTGTGATCACCAAGGCTAGACTGGTATCATATGAATGAATACAAGTATAGAAGACAGATAAAATCTTTGTTTATGTGTACAGTTTGATGTCTTTGTGTCTCATTTTAACATTATTTGGATAGAGGGCTGACAAAAGTGATAAGAAAAAGATACTTGACATTATTAAATTACTATGCAATTTCAGTTTTTTCAAATTCTTCATTTATGTTTTGACGAATTTTTTTTCTTTGATAGCCAGATAAAGAGAACCCTTAGCTTTGGGATTATACTTTTTTTTTCTTTTTTTAAACCCTTTTAAATAACCTGATTTTTCATATTTCTTATTTATAACAGTGTATACAGGTATAACAGAAAAAATTAATGTAATTATATGTCATGTAAGTTGCATGCACATTTGTTTGCGTTGACCAACCTTGGGCTCTGATGATAAAGAGTAAATGATTTCAAACAGAGGAAGGTTAACTGTACAGACCAAATACGCCTGAAGGCCAAAGCGGTTAGGAGCAAAGACTCTATACAATCATTCGTAGCAATGGGAAAACTTTAATTTTGAAGTAAAACTTCAATCATCTTTAAAAAAAAAATATCCAATATTTATGTTTAATGCAAGCACCATGGTTTTTAAACATCTATCTGTCTAAAGCTGTAAAATATTTGTAACTTTGTGAATTTGGTAAATACTCTTTTAATTTCTCACATTCTGATTTTGTTATCATGATTTAATACCAGTCACCGTCTGATGCAGTGGTTAAAAAAATATGAAAAATGAATATTATTTTGAATGCAGGTTCATTCTCTTCTCATTTATCATGTTTTATGATAATAATATTTTTTTAATCTCCTCCATATTAACTGCCCTGATTAATTGATAAAATATTATTTGATACAATTAATATTTTCAATCAAAAAAGATACACTCGGCTCTTTTTTCTTTATACTAAAAATGAATTTGAACCTTGAAATACAGTTATTTTTACACTTCTTGACAGGTCATTATTCAAATAAATATGAGTAAATTCTTATCATGTTTATCTGAAGGGCTTAATCATTTTAATTATCTATAACACGTGTAAACCACATTAAACCACAACACTTGCTGAAGCACCTGCAGATGTTGATTTTATTATTTTTTCTCTCATTTAAAAAAAAAGATTTACTCTCTACCTTATCAGGAAGGAAGCATATTTTATATTTAGTAATATTATTATAAATATAAAAATAACATCTGTCAGTATGTGCTTGAGAATTAAAAGCAAATATGAAGCATTATGTTGAAAAACTTGAAATACATGTTCTTTAAAAGTGGTAATTTTGAGGTGATATAATGGAATCAGTATACAGAAGATAACGAGAACACTCACAGGTTAGGTAGTAAGTCTAAGTCTGTATAGGGGAGAAGGGGACCACGGAGATTCCACAGGAGATGACAGAGTTGTCTGGACTGCTGAATCTGAAAATCACAAACAACAAATATAATGTTACATTTCATGCTACAGGACAAAGAATATACATGGCCTGAGTATCTTAGTGGTAGCTAGCTAGATCCAATGCCTAGCTAGTGATACAGGGTCCCTGGTTTGAATCACAGTCTAGTCATATATTTTCTTTATGCATACCTACTTACATTTGGCAGTCATGGCAGCTGGGAAGGGGGGGTGTTCATTGGGGTTAGCTGTTAATAGGTCAGTCTATGGGCCTGTGAACTGTGTCTTCAAGGTTAAAGTATGTTTAGAAGGGAAGCATGTAGAAGTTTTGTTTTCATCTTTTCCTACTCCAAAATTTTACTAATATTTCTCCTGTCATTGCAATCAATGTTACACTTAGTAGATTACACATCCTTTCTCACCTGACATGCTATGTATTCCTTGGCAACTGAATGACCTTTTGACCTTGCTTCTTTTCTTAAATACTTGTTAAGGTGAGTGGTGAATAATTCTTTAGTCTGGAAAAAATTAAATCGATTACTCAATAATAAGACCTGTATTGCAAAGAAAACAAATCTAAGTATATTAATTCCTAATATCACAGTGTTAATTTTTACTAAAAAAAAAAAGAAAAAACATGTACCATGTCCATAGCCATTTCTGAGCATTTGGAGATGTTGTTTCCTTGTAGAAATGGTGGAGCCGTCCCTAACACAGTGTCTGGCCTCACACGCTTCATGTTGTTGTTGAATGTTGTGGTTCCAGGGGCTGGGGACTCTGATCTGAAAACAGTACAACTCGGTGACAATTCACATAAGACAAAATTCAGATTATGAGATTAAATTGTCATGGATATTTTGTATACTTTATCTCCCATCTGACAGAGAAGAGGTTAATAAATAATAATGTTTTATATGTATAAAGTGGAAAATAATCAATAATCTACATTTTTGTATCTTGTGGAGCAAGGTGTTTAAAGTATATTATTACGTTTTATCTAAATGTGTTATCTATTATTATTTACCACAAAGCCTCCTCAGGTATTCCAAACTATCCAACTTCTTAATCAATGACATGTATATTCTAATGAATAATAAAGATGACTCTGATTTTGAGAGATGATTTTATTAATCTATCTCATGTTTATACAAACCTATTTGACCTTGACTTGTGCCCATGGAGGGAGGAAAAGAAAAACTGGTCCTCTGATTTGGTACCCTGACCTGCTCCTTCCTGTTGTAAATTGAGCATCAATAAATAAGTCTAATCATAAAATTTAGCAGTAAATCATTAAACATTACTATAATCTGTCATTAAAAATTAAGCCCTTTGAAAAAAAAACTCTATTTTTTTTCTTACACAAAACCATAGAAAACAAAACAATCTCAGAGTTATGCCCCTTTAAATCTGAAATTCATTTTTCTCATCTCTGCTGCTCTTCAAAAGTGACTAAGACTGTTTAATGAAAGTAACTTTTGAGAATTTCTGACACCACATAATTTATTTCTAGCATTATCAATTGCTTGTACGGTGTATTTAAAAAAGAATTTAACTTTGCAATCTACATGTATCAGTACCTTATTTCTGCTCTGAGCTCTTGCCTCCATCAGAGTTTTCACAGATTTGTGGGAGAATCGTACGAGTTCCTCTATCTGCATCCAGCGCAGGTGATGTCGCAGAATATCCCAGAGGTCGTCTCCCACACTGCCTTGTTTACGGGTCCTGTCCTTAGCGGACTTAGAGGCAATGTTTACACAGACCAACGGAGAGTAGGATATCCGGGCAATTCTCTCCCCTTCAAAGCTCTAGAAGTTTTAGAAAATATAAGTCAACTTTAATTTAATGACAAAAGATTTAGATGTTTTCCTGCTATGCATCAATCAATTATTGCATGCTTCATGTCTAACACTTAAGCGCAAGCTAATACATTTCAATTTTTGCCTGCGATTTTTGGGATTTAAGCCATGCAAAATTAATTCCTTGGTTCTCAGGCCTCTTTTCAAGAAATATGATGAGGGAGGGAGGCATTTTTTTTTTTACTTTTTATTGCCCCTAAAAAATGATGAGGCAGCTTTTTACATTGTACAAAACCTCAAAAAATGATGAGGGAAGTGATTTGTTGTTTTCATTTTATTGATTTAGCAATAAAAAGGGTCAATGAGGCGCCCTTGGAAGAGATGAGGGAGGGCCTGAGAACCAAGAAATTAATTTTTTTGGCCTTAGTTGTGGTAATTCATAAATGTGTTAATCAGTTGAAAATCAAGATATAATTTTTAAAACTAAATTTTTAATGCAGAATTTAAGTACCATGTTCACCAAATATGAAAAAGTGCTTGGTTCACCTTACCTTCTCAAACTGTCCTCTGAATGTATCAGAAGCAGTAAAAGGAACAAGCTTCAGGATTTCTCTGTCAAACTGTCGCCTCATACTGGAGTAGGTGGTGACTGAGAGAAAAGTAAATTGGAAACATTTCACTTATATAATAAACTAACCAATGAGAGTTCAGATATAAATAATTTTCAGATATAATTACTGTATAATCCCTATGAACCGCCCCTGCCCCTATAAGCGCCCCCTTAGGTCTTTTTTCAATTGTCAGGAAATAAAGGCCCCCTGTACCATGATTAAATTGATCTAGAATTGTATCAGAAAAAATGAAGAAAGTGAAAATTAAATGTGTCTATTATCCTATTTCTCAGTAGAAAATTAATAATTTAGCATAATTTGGGTGGATTATCTTCACTTTAAGTAAAATTAAACATTAATTCAGTAGTTCCTTGTATTTATTTTTTTTTCAAAAGATTTTTTGAAGTTAAAATTTGACATTAAATATCATAAAGAGAATACCAAAATAACCGCCCCCTTTTCGCAATTTTCTAAGCACCCAGGGCAGTTAATAGGGATTACATGGTATTTGTATTAACCAATGAGATATAGCATGCAATTACACTGACCAGTGAAAGATAAACAAATTTTTTTTGTAGCTATACTGACCAATGAGAAATTCTGCCATAAGTGCAGGTACCTCACTACTTGGTATGTCATTGCTAAGCATTTCAAAGAGCTACAAATACAAACACAGACTTAAGCAATATACCAAAGACAAGTAAACTAGCAAAAATGCAATTTAAGCCTACAGTATTATAAATACTCATTTTATTATATACATGTAGAAGTGCAACCTTTGCATTTTCAAAATTTCAGGTGATATATGTACCGGATTATATGTTACAGTATATGTAACTGATATGAATTGTGCATCCAATATATTTCTTAAAGAAAGTGATTTCTTTGTGCAAATATATTTTAGCGGGTCCTATTTTTTCCCCAAGAATATCTACGGTTAAAGCTACATGCATTTCCGTATAAATGCAGAGTGACTAGAATGAAGCGTATAATTGCTAACTGTGATCTTCTACAACTGACCCTTTTGATGAGGAAGAAGTCGCGGGTCCTGGTCAGTACGTAATGTAACAGCGCCGCCCTGGTGGTGGACATATAACAGTGGACAAACACCTGGATTAACGTCTCCATGTTAACGTGGACCTTCCACACCTCACCACCACTGCTGTCATAGAAACAGGTTCCTTGGGAAGAAAATTCGGGAGTTACAATTTGATGCAATGAATGCAAATTATGATACAAATTAACTGGACTAAAATGTATACAGCCAGCTTTTGTAAATTTACTTTAATTTTTATTTTCTAAAAATAAAATTAACAGTCATGTGATTTAGAAACATGTTGTAGAGTAGGTGATTTTGTTAATAAAGTTTAAATAAATATTTAAATATAATTTGATTCAATTTTCAGAATATATATGATCACAGTTGAATTAAATTCAAAAGCCTGCTGGTACTATTAGTAATTAGTTTCAAAAACAATCAATTTTTATTATCATGTATAGCTTTTATTCAAAATAATTTGTTAAAAAAGTTCACATGGTTGTCTTTAAAATCTTATACATACCCATAGGAGAATCTCTCTGTATTTCATATAAACAAGTGTTGGACAGGTTGTTTAATTTTTCTGCATCTGGTGACAATACACACACATCCAAAATGGCTGCTGCAGAAGTGTCATGTGACTCCCCACTTCCTGTAACCATGGTAACACCACTGTCACCACTATTATGAATAGAAGTGATGTTTCCATGGATGCTGCGTTCTGAAATAAACATGAAATTAAATGAATTAAATGAATTATCTGATGCAAGATATCTGCCTTTTCGTAGTAAATTGGCTTGTAGATGTTGTATTGAAATATCACACAGAATTTTAATTATCATTTCAGGTTTACCGTGTAGAAGGATATGTTGGCAAGGTTCAAATTCGATTCCGACATTGAGAAGATGTACAAAATGACCGGGTAACAGCACCATCAGATAGTCTCCTGTAAAGAAGCAAAGAAATTTCAAAAGGATTCCATGAATATTTTTTATTTATTCTCTCACTGAATTTCATTGACAAGAAAAAAAAACAGTATGTCCATCAGTGTCTTCTTTAACAGGTACCTTTAATCAATTAAAATTAGACCTTTCACGAGCGACAAATCAATTTACAAAGAGCGAGATGGGGGGGGGTCAAATTTTAATTAGATTGATCTGTTAATATCATGTGTATTTAGCACAGTCATTTATATATTCCAACTAACCATGCCAGGAAAAGTGGAGTCTGTACTTGCGGGAATATGGAAGCCCAGTTACACAACCATGCAGAGTTTTGGCTATAAAAATTAATGATGTAAACTTTCAATGATAATATAATTATGTACAAATTAACTTAACTTATTTTTCTGTAATAAGTATGTTACACCCTGTACATAGTTTACTAGTATGATTATGCACAATAAATATTTGTGTAAGCTTGCAATGATCATGAATCTCTGATATACTACACTGTAGTACATGTATTATATCACTTTATACAGTTACTGTACAGTTACATGTATAACTTGCAAACTAACCTAGGTTAATAATAATAGTTGTGACTATAATTTTATAGCTGAAGTAAAGTTGAATATATATGACTGTAAAATAATTCTTCAGTAATTTAAAATGTCAATGATATTTTAATAGTCTACAAATTACAATATAATTTACACTGCATGCTTAATTAATTTTAACGTACCATGATGCACCATACAGATGTAGTAATTTAGGTCAATTGTCTCTTCATCTGATTCTGATAAACTATGGGCACTCAGGGGTGAGGGGTTCTGTTTAAAATGGCAAAGAACATTTTGTTATAAATTTGTAAACTGTAGCTAAAATACAAAAAAAGAAGAAAATTTCATTATGCGAGACAATGAGCTCACGAAAATTTCATTCTCGCAAACCTATAAAAGTATTCCGTATGATTAAAAAAAATGATGAAAAAATGACAATTCATGAGAATTATGTCTCGCTAATAAAGAGTAAATGACTATCGATTTTCATGACCTTGCAAAATTAAGGTGTGGCTAGAATCAGGGACCTATATACTAAGTTAGTATATAGGTCCCTGCTAAAATTTAGTGATCTACAGTATATTGTATAGTACTGTAGTAAATTATCATACTCTATCAACAAGCACCTGTGATAAAAAACAAACTCTAATTAATTGTTACATGAATCAATATTTTTAAAATTCACTTTGTACTTAAATAAATCTGCTGAGACCTCATAAAAGAAAAATGATAATTTGTAAAATACATAGTGCAACAACAATGAAGAATTTAGTCCATTTTATTGAATTTATTTTGAAAAAGCATCTTAAAATATTTATCATTATTTGTAGGGTATAATCATACTTGGTGGGTATTTTCTGTAATAAATAATATGATCTTAATACTATACATACTTACCGGACCGGGTGATACCTTGGCCCGTTTGACTGGCGATCGTCTATCTACTGTGTAAGGTGAGGACATCTTTTGGTAACAGATACAAAACGTCCCATTGGCCAATGTAAGCACAACCATATTGAGATATGAATCTGGAACACAACAAAATGAAACCTGCATGACTATCATATTACAGTTTGGTTCATACATGCACTCCTAAGAAGAAAAGACACCATTAATAAATACAAATAAAGCCCAGTGACTATGTAAAGAATATAAATGTTACATAAATTGCACATGACTTGTGTAACAATTATGTCAAATGCTATCGTAAGTTTTTGTTTAATTTCTTATTTATCCAATAAATTTTTGGGCTGGAATCAAATTTACTTACCAGGAATTCCACAATCCAAATGATCACTTGAATAATGAAATCTGTTTAAAAATAATATAACAATACAGATTAATCATTATAACCACTAAAATAGCAAGAGATGTTTGTGCTAGCCCCCCATCCCCCATTTACCCCCCTCTCTATGGACATACATTATAGGGTTTGCTAGATCATACCTAAACCACAAATTGACCTACAATGTAGATATTCTTATGATAAATTGATCTGTATACCAAATTTCACTTCAGTATGAGAAACTCTGGAAAGAAAGTAAACATTAGATTTTTTTCTAAGTCCAAGGGGCATAACTCTGTCAAAAATTGCTTGATCATACCTAAGAACTTCTGTGCAACCTCTGCAAAGAAAATAAATGGGAACTGCAAATAATATGAAATTTTCCTAAACCCAAGGGGCAAAACTCTGTGAAAAATTGCTCGTTCGTATCCAAAACAAAACTTGACTTATAAAGTTCCATATTTTTATGATAAATCTGTATATACTCTGCGAGGAAAATGAATGGAAACTGATGGTGGACCGACAGACCAACTGACAAACAGACCAAAAGACAGCAGCAAACTAATATGCCCTCCTTTTTTCCAAGGGGAGGGGGGGGGCATTTAACTACAATACAATCTTCCTGTTACATTTATACACTGCTCAATGCAAGAAGAAAATATGAGAAGATCAGTGTTCTGTAACCTAGCATGCAAAGTAAGACATGAAAAAAAAACATACTTTGAGCTAGTCTTTATGTGTGGGAAAGGAAATTCTATAGGTATATCCAGCTGAAATAAAAAAAAAACATACACAGAAAATGTCATTTTCAGAGGAAAAGAACATTCTACAGAGTAGAGAACATCCTTTGAAATTGTACAAGTACAGAAACCATCAGCTCACAATGTTATCATGCTGGCTATTCTGGTAGAACTGTATACAGGACACGCTGGGGGTGATGCGGGCCTTGTCCCCCTCCCCCCGCTTCACATACTGGAGATAGTACAGTCTCTGGTGTAGAACGTCCCACTGACACCAGAAAAAACGCTTAATTAACTGTTCTGTCTTTGGCTGGTCCCTCATCACCTAAACGTAAATATAGACATGTATATATATAAGTGTTTGGATGTTGGATGAAATATTATACAGGTATTTTTAAATACATGTATAATATTTCATCCAACATCCAAACACAAAATTTCAAAATTGATTAATCCCTTATTTAAAAATAAGGGGTTAATTGATTTTGAAATTTTGACTATTCAAAAATTATATTCGAAATCAAAGAAGAAGGTACAATTGCAATACAAATAAGCCCTTTATTTTTTCTAAAATATGAAAATGCCCTAAGAAATAAAAATTCATTCTTTCTGAATCTTAGGAATTCTCTACAGTAAGAATACACAAATGGTTTAATTTTCTCATATGACCTCGTAAATGCCAACTGTGACGTCATTAACTTGTAAATTTTCCCGTATTTTCTTAAAAAGTTGCAGAAGACCTCAATTTTCAGTGGAATTTTTTATCAGAAAACATACTCTGCCACCGTCGCCCGGAAAGATTTCGAGATATGTGATTTTCCATAGCTCTTTGCACAATATATCCAAAAATTAAGGCGGGCGACGGTGGCAGACACTTTTTTCTAAAGGAAAATTAGCAGAAAAACGACTCATTTTGAAGCTTTTCTGCATTAAACTTTAAAATGTACCAAATTAATGACGTCATATTTCAAGAAAGGCTCTTCTTCATGCAATATTTTTTAATGATTTATCATATTCATCTACTCAACTATTATTAAAGCCAGTTTCATAACTTTTTAAGAACATTAAATTTTTAGGGCACAATAAAGCTCAAACCGTACCGTCTTCTTTTGAAATAAGGCACAAAATTAACTTTGGTGTGGAAATTATGTCATTTACAAGTGTTTGAGAACAATCAATAATTAAGTCTAAGTGAGAGACTGTAATCAAAGAAGGCAGCTTCTTAATACAGTTGCATAGCTGAAAGGAATGCTTGATCTTCTGAGTGGAGGGAAAATCTACATACCACCCCCTTCTCTCCAACTCTGCCCAGCCTGATATGATACAGTCCCACCGCTAAAAACAGAAAAGACAAATTTAATTGTAAATGATTTATACTTCAATGGCAAGTTTGTATAATTATTGATATGTTATTTTCAATTCAATGCAGCATCATATTGTATGTAATATGTAACATAATAAACACTCAAAATGCAACACATTCTACGTTGTGAGTCTAATCAGATATTGGTATAATTTTGATTTGTGTACAAATATTCTTACACTCCCTGTGCAGCATGACCATCAGATGAGACTCGCGGTCAGAAGTCTGGCTGTCGTACAGAAACTGGACCTTAATAAAGTGTTGTCGCTCCAGGTTAAGGGAGAAAACTCTGGTGCTGGTAGCCTGAGTCTCTGCCAGGAACACACTGTAGACGTCTGAAATAAGATAAGTGACTTTATAAAAGAGTCTATATCGTTCTTAAGAATAGTTTCTGTGTTGAAAAAAGGAAAAGTAACAGGTAAATTAGTACTTCTAGCAGTTACATATTCAATCATATATCAGAGAAAATATATAATTTAACAGAATTCAAAGTAACTAAATTTAAAAAAAATCCAAAATTAAAGACTAAATAAAAAAAATCAAAAATAATCTTTTTGGAATCATTTGGATACAAAGATTTATTCCATTAGCAAAAGCAAGAACTCTTCTTGTAAAATTTTAAAAATATCTAGAACAAACCTTTGCCTGGAAGTTTGGCTGTGAAAGAGTCATCCCTGCCAATTACTGTGAATGCTGAAATGACATTTATATATACTGTACAATCATTCTCTATGATATATATTTAATGTTTATTTATAATTATTTCTTAGACTAAAATTTTTTGCTGCTTATAACTTTTAATGCTCAAAACAAATTTACCGTTAAATATGTTTTTTCCCATTTTCTCCTCCACTCCCCAATATTATATTTATTTCCATGCATATTTATATATTTATTTCGTCTTTTTTGTCTTTGTAAAGCATGTCAAATTTAAGGATGTATTGTCTACCTAAGAGTGACCTTCCTTGGTTTAAGGAACAGGAAACTATTCTGGCCCTCTGGTTGTAAACCCAAATCACCTACAATTGTTAGATTTTTTTCTTATGCTTTATCATGTACTTGTAAATGATATTCAGACCTTAGCTTTGTACACAAAACACACTGATTTCTTTAATACAAATACCTTATACATGTTATTAAAACACTAAGAAATTGAATTACAGTCCTATTCATTAAAATACTGTTATACATATATGACTGTAATGAATTACAAAAGCTTAAATTGAAATTAATATTAAATTTTTCTTGTGATTTCAATTGTTTTATTTAAAAAATATATATGGTTACCTCATGTGATTTTTTAGTTGGGTCATACAATCCTACATGGGTACATATGGCTCCCTGAAAGATTAATTGAATCAATTTAAGACAAAAACATTGTCAAAATTATATTACTTTGATCATATCATATGTAATGGGTGAGGAGAAAAATGCAGCGGACCAGACTGGTATTCAAACCCAGGCCCCCTGAATCTCCCGTTACATTTGGTGCCGTGGCCAGGATGAGCCTGGGTTGGGGTCTTTGAGGGACCAAAGATTTTTAAGGAGGGAGGAATGTTGCAGTAACCCGGGTTCGATCGCCGATGGCCAGATAGCTCAGTCTCACTCACTCACTCGTAGAGCACCTGACTAGAGATTCATGATGCTGTGCTATGCCCTAGAACCAACAGGTGAGAGGCCTGCCAGGTATGAGCCTGGGATGGGGTTTTTGAGGGACCAAACATCTTTAAGGAGGGAGAAATGTAGCGCTCAGCTAGGTTAGATTGCGGGTGGCCCGCTGCATTTTCTCCTCTCCTGTTAAGATAATGACTTGTATGTTTAAACCATTGAACTAATTTTACTGCTCCTTTTTTTTTAAATTTGTTCTTTCACAAATCAATATAAGATTATTGAGAAAAAACTTTACCATGTTTACTTATAGGCCTACAATTTTTTTTATTCCTAATTTAGAAATTGTCTCAAAATCCCCAACACAGGTAAAGTTTGACCCCTAGGTATTTTACTGTGTATTAAATTGCTTCCTGTGTACAGTATAGGGATTAGGAGACAAATGACCACAGGTAGACTGCTAGCCCCTGAGGCATTCACACTTGTATTAAATAAGCCCCTCCCTCACCTGGAATCTACCACCCAGTAAATGATTTCTGCCTTCAATTATTTTATATTTTGTGATTTTCACTCCACCTTGCTTGTTTGTGTGACATCATCCCAGGTAAACAGGATTATTCCATTCTTCTCTTGGTTCAATATTCTTGGGTGGTCTACAATGACACTCAAATGGTACAAAAGTACATATGTAATGAAACAAAATTTTCAAATCTCCAAATGAAAACAGTTTAACTGTTTAATATAAATTATTTTTGGAGGTGTTTGGGTGTTGGAGGTGGGGGGTTGTGGTCTTGTCATTTTTTTTTTGCCAGGTGTAAAAGTATAATCTACGTTTATTACAGATACCTTTTTAAAAGCACAATTATAGTATTTAAGTTTTCAAATGGTTACATCTTATTCAGTTACTGTTATCCACCCCAAAACTCAACCGTTTCCTTAGTTTTGCAAAACTTACCACTATCTTTTGCTGTTACGGGGAGGCGTCTTTCTCGCCGCCGCCTTGATACATAATTCGCAGCATCAGCAACAATGTTGCACACATTCCTTAATTCTATCATAATAATTCATTTAATTTTACCAGTTTTATTCCTGTCACGTGTAAAAATTAACTAAGTTCATGCCCTTCCCCCTTATTGTTTGTAGTTTCTGTTTTAGCGGAAGTAAACAAATGCACGTGATCGAAAGTACAATAGGTCGGAAGGGGCGTGGCAAAGAACTGTGCGATTTTTGTCTGCAGAGGCTACACTAAAATATAATTATATTGAATAAAACTGTTTGTTTTTTCATTTCTATTTGTGGATAAATATTCTGATTAATTTCACTCTGGAGGAAGACTGTAATTTATAAGCAATTTATCATTTATGAGACCCGATATTTCGCCAAACGTAAAAAATAACTAGCCTTGGCCTTAAACCAGGAACGATAACTCCATTTCAGATGGAGACCAGTGTGCAGTGAAGATGCCATGTCGTTGAAATGAGTGATTTCCTGGACAATATCGGGGTCTACAGCTCCTTCCATTATGATGGCTAATATCCCCGCGGAATTAAATCGTTTCTGTAACTGCACAAAACGCCTCAAAACGATTCTCAATGACACAAAGCGATGTTTTAATGATATAAACGAGGATGGCAGACATGAAGTTGGTAAGTTGAAAATGAAAGTCAAAAACTTTTTGATTTTTTCATGCTGTTGACACTCATAAAAGGGTGTGTCACATTAATAGAATTTACTTTCTGATATTAACGTGATCATGGTGATAAAAGGGGATTTTATACTATAAATTATAGTTATTTTTCAGTCACTTTGATCACCAAGGCTAGACTGGTATCATATGAATGAATACAAGTATAGAAGACAGATAAAATCTTTGTTTATGTGTACAGTTTGATGTCTTTGTGTCTCATTTTAACATTATTTGGATAGATGGCTGACAAAAGTGATAAGAAAAAGATACTTGACATTATTAAATTACTATGCAATTTCAGTTTTTTCAAATTCTTCATTTATGTTTTGACGAATTTTTTTTCTTTGATAGCCAGATAAAGAGAACCCTTAGCTTTGGGATTATACTTTTTTTTTCTTTTTTTAAACCCTTTTAAATAACCTGATTTTTCATATTTCTTATTTATAGGAGTGTATACAGGTATAACAGAAAAAATTAATGTAATTATATGTCATGTAAGTTGCATGCACATTTGTTTGCGTTGACCAACCTTGGGCTCTGATGATAAAGAGTAAATGATTTCAAACAGAGGAAGGTTAACTGTACAGACCAAATACGCCTGAAGGCCAAAGCGGTTAGGAGCAAAGACTCTATACAATCATTCGTAGCAATGGGAAAACTTTAATTTTGAAGTAAAACTTCAATCATCTTTAAAAAAAAAATATCCAATATTTATGTTTAATGCAAGCACCATGGTTTTTAAACATCTATCTGTCTAAAGCTGTAAAATATTTGTAACTTTGTGAATTTGGTAAATACTCTTTTAATTTCTCACATTCTGATTTTGTTATCATGATTTAATACCAGTCACCGTCTGATGCAGTGGTTAAAAAAATATGAAAAAGGAATATTATTTTGAATGCAGGTTCATTCTCTTCTCATTTATCATGTTTTATGATAATAATATTTTTTTAATCTCCTCCATATTAACTGCCCTGATTAATTGATAAAATATTATTTGATACAATTAATATTTTCAATCAAAAAAGATACACTCGGCTCTTTTTTCTTTATACTAAAAATGAATTTGAACCTTGAAATACAGTTATTTTTACACTTCTTGACAGGTCATTATTCAAATAAATATGAGTAAATTCTTATCATGTTTATCTGAAGGGCTTAATCATTTTAATTATCTATAACACGTGTAAACCACATTAAACCACAACACTTGCTGAAGCACCTGCAGATGTTGATTTTATTATTTTTTCTCTCATTTAAAAAAAAAGATTTACTCTCTACCTTATCAGGAAGGAAGCATATTTTATATTTAGTAATATTATTATAAATATAAAAATAACATCTGTCAGTATGTGCTTGAGAATTAAAAGCAAATATGAAGCATTATGTTGAAAAACTTGAAGAGCAAATATCAATTTTAATAACTAGATCTACATTGTAAAGTCTGTATCCACTTATGCAAATTCACCAACTTCAAAGTTGATTTCTTTACACTAAGCTAGTTGTCTGAATGTTTTAATGTCTGAATTGTTCTCTGTTAAACACTAAAATTGAACCAAGTTATTCATAAATAAATTTGGGGAAAATTATGTAGATAAAAAGGAAGGCTCTTCACTCAGTAGAAAAAGCCCCTCCCTTTGATCATATTGAAGGAAGGAAGTTGATCATATATTTTGGAACTTTATTTTTCTATGTATATTTAATATTCCTAAAATAACGTCTTGACTTTGAGTGCATGGTTCCATTATTAAAGATATTTAAACATTTAACAAAAAAATATAGGTGAGAATAAAAAAAACTTAATATAGTACTCAACCCAAACAACATGAACAAGAAGTTTAAGGTTCATTCACCCTCTGATAAAGAGAGATAACTCTAACTGGCTGGGATAAATGATCACTGTGCCCTAGCTTTAACTGTCAAATAAAAAAGTAAGTATAGGTGAAATGTCACATCATACAGTCAGATCAAGCCCTTGATAAATTGTCCAATTTCACATTAATAATGATTTAGCATTGTTTAGATTTCTATAATTTTCATACATGTGTGATTAATAGACATGGTAGATCAAGAAATTGTATTTAAGAATAATCCAGGCAGGGGCATTTGAATTTCAATAAAGGACTGATTGGATACATTTTGTCCAAAAGATTAAAATATCATCATAACTTGAATATAAAAAATACAGTTGCACCTCATGATCAGACAGTCAGACCAGACAAAATTTGTTAACCCTATCAACTTGATCTGTGAACACTCAGTCATAAGCCTTTTTGACCACCGCATTCGTTGTCATATGATACATTATCACTGTGTGTTCTAGTTATACCTGTCTAAATATATACCTGAGATATGATGAATGAAATAAAAATACAGCTGACTATGTTACTTTTATCCTGGTTTTTATACAGGGTTCAGTGGCCTTAAAGGTAGTATTATATTGTCCTCTCCAAACTTTTTTTTGTTGACAGTTACTGATTGGCAATTATTATAGAAAAAGTGTTTTTTGGCAGAATAAACATATATGACTGCTGGAAGACATTGTATGTACATGAATACATTAGAAAATACAATGGATTGGTACCTTTACTACAGACATTGGAAGGTACTAAATATATTCTCGGGTTATTGATATTCATGTGTAATATGACGTGACACCAATGCTGGACACCTCAGTTAGAGTCAATTAAACCACAGAAGGTTACTTACCTGTATGAGTGTTTTAGAGGGTCACAGGTGAAAATGTTTAATTTTTAAAGTACCAAATTCAGCTGAGTAAGCATCAAAGGTGATTTAACTGGGGTGAGTCTGGGGTGGCTATTAAAGGAGAGAAATAAAATTATTAATTGCCTAAATGATTGTGCTTTAAATAGGGGGGGGGGGGGGGGGGGGCATATTTGAAATGAGGTTGATAATCATCATAATAATGTACCTTATGATTAAATAAACTATAAAGTAAACGTTTCCACGTATATCACATCCTTTCTCAATGAATAAAATTAATAGATATAAATAAAGATGTAAATTAAAGTGATGTTTAACATAATCAGGATAATATTGAAGCAATTATTATCTTAATTGCTATATGTATAACTATATTGGATGCACTAATTTTGCTTGCTATATTTTTTTTTTTATAAATTTAATGTTCTTTGATTTTTATTTAATTTATTATTTGGATCAGATTTGATATAATGGGTGGATGCTTACTAAGGCATGCAACATAGATAGTTTAATGCAAATCTGCATGGTGTGAATTGTGCCTCTGAAAAAAAAATGCAACGAGTGGTGCAGAAATTTTCAATATTTTGATACAAAATATCAAATTTCTTGTTATGTTGCATGCATGAATACATGAGCATTAAATTTTTCTGTTTTATTGATAAATCTATTAACATTTTAGAATAGAACTACAATATACTGCATTCCATATTTTAGAAAGGATGTCAACCTTAACATGCCAAATTAAAATGCTATCTATCATTATACCATCAACTTCAAATTCTTTCAATATTTAAAAAGAAAGTTCAAATATGAAAAGAAAGCCTTAAATGATTTTAGATAAACATTTCGTTTTCCCTAAAATCCGATGCAGCCAATCTTTCAAGGTTATATCGCCGTCTTCAGACGAACTCGTGACGCTCACACGACGTTCCTTTGTTTTACTCAACTTCTCCATTTTATATATATCTAACCTTTTAATGAATTGCATTATGGACTCTTATAGTTCAGATGTTGACCTTGCTAATGGAATTAGATTCATGTGGGGGGCGGCCCATGAAGGTCTTGTGACTCAATAGGTTTACATATAATCCTTGTATTAAATCTTATGACAGGGATATATTCAGATCAGACTTTAGATGTTTTCTAGTTTTAGTTCTGATCTACTCTAACGACATAGTAATTAGTGAAAGTCATAAAGCTATGTGTGAAAAATGCTTGTGGGTGTCACATGATTAATGTTTGTTCATATCCATGTTTACATGAATTATTATATTATTACAGAAATTATTTTGTCTTAATAAAGATTACAATGTAAGTGTTAACAGTATTGCAGATAAATTTAACTTGGAAAAAATATTTCTAAATCATGTAATACATGAATTTTACATAAATGAATTTAAAAAAAAATTATTTTTAATTATTTGCAAGGACATTACTGTCACATGCACACATGCAGAACATTTGTCTTAATTGTAGGGGTCTAATTTTCATCAACAACAATATACATTATTTGTACCATTCTATAAATTGAAATGGAAAATATAATCATGAAGATTGAACATATTAAAACAGTCATGTATTTTTATGCCCCCCTTCGAAGAAGGGAGGGCATATTGCTTTGCTGCTGTCTGTCGGCCTGTCTGTCGGTCCATTTAGTTTCCGTTCATTTTCTTCATAACCGTTGCACATACTGAAATGAAATTTGGTATACAGGTATATCACATGAATATCTATGTCAAGGTCTGTTTTGGGTATGTTCACACCATAATTGACAGAGTTATGCCCCTTGGACTTAGAAAATTTCCATTTATTTGCAGTTTCCACTCATTTTCTTTGGAGAAGTTGCACATATTGAAATGTAATTTAGTATGCAGATTAGTCAGATGAATATCTAGGTCAAGTTCTATTTTGGGTATGATCGTACCATAATTGACAGAGTTATGCCCCTTGGACTTAGAAAAATTCCAATTATTTGCAGTTTCTGCTCATTTTCTTTGGAGAGGTTGCACATATTGAAATGGAATTTAGTATGCAGAATAGTCAGATGAATATCTTGATCAAGCTCTGTTTTAGGTACGACTGCACCATAATGGACAGAGTTATGCCCCTTGGACTTAGAAAAATTCCAATTATTTGCAGTTTATGTTCATTTTCTTTGGAGAGGTTGCACATATTGAAATGGGATTTAGTATACAGATTAGTCAGATGAATATCTTGGTCAAGCTATGTTCTGGGTATGATCACACCATTTTTGACAGAGTTATGCCCTTTTGGACTTAAAAAATTCCAATTTTTGGGGGAGGGGGGCATAAGTGTTTTACAAACATCTCTTGTTCAGAAATTACTTTAATAAAGAAAAAATATTTTGAAAATTAAAGGCCTTTGATTCTAATGAACATGATGAATGCATGCATACAAATGTATGTAACAATATGTTCACTTCATCATCATGATGAATTCTTATATATTCAAAACTTAACATGTTAATAAAGTCATTCTTATTTACACGATAAATTTTATAATACATTGTATGATTATAGTATATTCCTTTAGCTACATGTATACGATATTCATGCAGTTAAATTTGATTCAAAATTTAAAAAATAATGAATAAATAAATAAATGAATTAAAAAAAAGGAAAGATAATTAAGCCTCATAAATTTTCTCAGTTTTGCATGTAAACATGGTAAATATGATAATGTTCAATCATAATTATGATATTAATTCTTAATAAATACATGTAATGAAATTGAAGAATATTTTTTTTAAATTTTCAATCATGAACATGATAGAATTTATCTGTATGGTGAATTTAATTTATCAAATATTTCATTGTATTTGGGAGAATTTCACAGATACATGTGGGACATGGTATATCTTTATAGTATATTTTAAGATGTTATAGATTTCTAGATTTAATATGTATAAAAACAATTTTCTGTATATATTTTCAGGACAACTGTTTACGGTGGAACTTCTCCAAGAGGAAGAGGAGGAGGTCTTATCAACAGCCACCAAACCTCCGGGGATCGTGATCCTGGGTCAGAACATCTACACCAAAGGCCGCCTCATCAACGAGATCTTCAACCGAAGTCTGTTCCCTCTAGAGTACAGTGAATCCGAAAAAAATGGCAATTACCGCATGGTGCGATTTAAACATGGACACAATTTATCCGTCAGTCTCCAACTTCCGGATGACTACGATCTTGTGGATAATCTGGAGTCGTATAAAGGACCCTGGAAGACGATTCCGAGAAAAGATTTAGAGATAAACGATAACGAGATTGGGGACACGGCTCTGGGACTCGCTCTGTTGGAGGTGAATTTGAATCACGTGCTCCTCCGACACGGAGCCAGGGTGATCGTGTCCCCCTCCTCCCCTAACTGTGATATCAGGCGAGTCTACAATGACTGTGTAGAGGAAGTGTCCCCCATACTTATCTACTGCTACGAGGATGAAACTCTACCAGAAAAGGTTGAGTTTTCTTAAGTTTTCTTTGCTAGTTTTTCTGACCGTTTTGGTATAATAAATGCAATTTGATGTACCATGTGTTAAACTTCTAGAGCAATCTGAAATTTATTAAAAATAGCTGTAGAAGGGTGAATTTGGGAGCTATATAACTAGAAGATACAAAGTAGCATGGAAAAGGATGGTTAAAGATTCAAATAAAAAGTTTGTCAAAAATATAATCAAGTGAACTTACACTGCAAAAATTAAATTGAAATATTCTTTATAGGTAAATTTCATGGTTTTAAGTCAGTTATCAAAACAGGATTAACTCAATCTGAATTGACTTTTTCAGGATGTACAGCTATTAAAGGAACTTTCCAATGTCAGCCATTATCAGCCAGTCTGCTTTGTAAGAGTTCCTCCCCCTGGTCAGAAAAACTATGACCTGGATCCACCAGATGGCGCTCCAACCAGTCAAGAGGAAATCCAGAAGAGGCAACAAAGGGGAGCAACTCAGGAAAAAGACAGTTATAACCTTGGTTCTAGTGTGGATGAACCCGTGTATAGGGTCATGCCAGAACCTAATTATACTAATGTGCCAAAAGAGATTACAAGGAAAATTCAGTCAAATTCGGAGGTGTTTAGACAGTTGTGTAAAATCGGATACCTGAACGATTCCCCGGGTGTCCGAAGCATGCGACACACAATCACGTCGGATTATTACGAGGTTGACAGTGAATTTGTAGAAAATTTTGAGCTCTTTCCTCAGAAATTCCTACAGTTTGTGCAACAGATTCTGCAGCGGTATTTAGTGAACTCGTCCACTGTGTTAAACAATTCTCACGCTCGCTGTCTCAATATGTTTATCATATCGGCCTTTGACATGGCCAGGGACATGCTAATTACCCCGAAAAAGCTAGAGTTTGCCAGAGAAAAGGAAAGTGAGCTTTACAAACAACTCATGGCTATAGCTGTTGAAAAGGGAGATGAAATCAGGAAAATGATCGCCGAGACAATCGGAGGCATGAGGGATCAGCTGATCCAAAAGGCAGAGGAGTATGAATTTCTAGGTAAAGGAAATGGTCTGCAGTTTTACTATTTATATGCATATAATGATTATAAATCTCATCTATACCTGACACTTTGAAGAAGTGTAGAAAGGGTTTTCTAATGTATCAGTCTTGCTTACAGTACATAAGTCTTGTTGATTTTTGGTATTTAAGGTGAAAAATTCTATTATAATTACAAAAAAGACAAGATTTTTTAACCCTCCAGAAAAGTTACTGGTATCAGATCATTGGAAATGGTTCCCTGTAATTCTTGTGCCTGATTGATTTCAGCTAACTGTGAACAAACCTATATGTCTCATATTCACAAAGCACCTTACATTATGATTATAGTAAAGAATATTCTTTTTATGTCATGTAATATCCCTTTCTTTTATTGTAATAATTAATCATCATTATAATCAGCATATAACACCATAGATTCCTTAATATATGAGGCCTGGAATAAAATTATCACATAATTTCCAGAGAAGCACCACCCATGATTTAAGGGAAAGGGCCTATTCATGAGATTATCAATAGGCACTTGCATACAAGTGGTAGGTTTAATACTACATGTATTAATTTTCTACTTTGTAGGTGTAGATTTTAATGCAGAAGGAGAGATTCTAACTCAGAAAGGCCTGAAGATCTGTACGTACCAGATACAGGAGCTAGTCCTGGGAGCCCTGAACCAAGCTGTAGCCAACAAACTGATGGAGTCTATAGATATACTCAGGGACTCCTACACAGGTATAAAAAACAGTTAAACCTGACTAGAGAATGTACAGCCAAACCTGACTACATGTAGAGTCAAACCTGATAATGTACAATCTAAATTGACTAGATACATGTAATATGCAATCAAACCTGACTACATATAACATGTATAATATACAGTTTCTTCTCCCAATGGGGTGCCTCAGTCTCAAATGAGATGATAAGCTTACCACCTGATTAATAGATAAAAAAAAATATATGTCTGGTATTCATTGGTAGTTATAGACAATATTACTTAAGAAATGTTTGAGGGTCCTACATATTAAAGTTTAGCTTTGAAGTTAGGAGTGATATGGGTAATGCTCGATCATTACCTCAAATTTTATGCTAATGTGTCTCTTGAAGTTGATATATTGGCAGTCAGTTAAGGGGTGGGGAGGGGGGGGATGGGGGGTAGGGGGAAAGCAAACAGTGTATCAAAGTTCATCTATTTCAATTATTAAGATTTTCAGCAGTTGTGACAGTATTTTGAATCGACCTTCATATTGGTATTGTAGATTATTTAAACAAGGACTTTGTGTGTCGATTGTTTTCATTGAACAAGTGTCTGTAGCCTAGAATTAGCACTGATATGACACTACTTTCTTCTCAATGTGTCAAAAGTTTAAGGAGAATTTCCTCCTTTTGTCATACATGTATGTACTGAAGCCATTTGTTTACAATGATATGTGAAACTTTATCTTCAATTTAACAATCGGGCTATGTTAAGCAGAGTTTGAAAGAATACATGAAACAATTTAAACAAAGATCAGTTAGACATTTGTCCAACATAACATGCATGTAAATGTCAGCTTCTAGAACTTTTCTCAGCATGTGATTAAATTAAGGAAGATTTATTCTGTCAATCAGATTGAACATTTGTATTTACCTGAACAGTGCAGTTAGTTATCAGCATTAAATCTTGAAAACAATCAAGGTCATTATCTGATATTGACATTTATTTGTTTAGCTTTTGATATTTATTTTAAAATAATTTTCAAGTTATCTAAATTCTATACCATGTATATGGATGTAATATAATTGTTGAATATTGCAAGACTGAAGTATTGTTTAGAAATAAAAAAAAGATCTATCTATTAACAATTTTCATACATTTAATTTCAGAATATTTACTCTGAATTTACATAGTATTGTACTTGTATCTTTTTGTTCTGCGTGTTCTAGATTTTAATGTTCCATGTTGAATTTTAATGTTATTTGAGTGCATATGACATAAGTATGTACTTTTTCGATATAGTCTAATTATAATGTATACATTGTTTTTCTTCCTTTTTGATAAATAATTTGATTTAAGAATTTAAAAATAGATATGATGTGACAAAAGCAACAAATATAGTACTTGCTTCATCATCAAATCGATTTTATCATGATGTTTATTGGTTGTATCCCATACCGAAAAAAGTTATAACTTAGTTATAACTTTTGTAACTAAAAAAAGTTACAAAAAAGTTATAACTAAGTTATCGGAGTTTGGAATGGCATGTTTTAAGTGAGGTATAATTTAGTTATAACTTAGTTACAAAAAAGTTATAACTTTTTCATAACTTTTCACCTTTTATTGAACATAAATACAGCAAGTACATAAAAGTTATAAAAAAGTTATAACTACAAAAAGTTATACTTATTAAAAGTTACACAAAAAGTTATAAAATAGTTACAAAGTTATACTTTAGTTATACCCAAATAAACAGTGGAAAAGTTACAAAAAAGTTATACCCAAAAAAAGTTATGAAAAAGTTACAAAAAAGTTATACCCGGAAAAAGTTATACCCAGGAAAAGTTATAACTAAAAAAAGTTATACCTATTATAAAGTTATGAAAAAGTTACAAAAAAGTTATACCCCAAGAAAGTTATGAAAAAGTTATAGAAAAGTTATACCTAAAAAAAGTTATAACTGCAAAAAGTTATAACTATAAAAAGTTATACCTATTAATAAAAACTTTCGTAAAAGTTCCAGTGAAATTATACACTGTATGTTAACCTGTTGTGGATTTACTCAGTTATAAGCTTTTAAAAAGCTACTCATTAAAATTTAAAAAAAAAAAAGATTTTTGAAATTTATACAAAAAAGATTATTTAAAACATATTAAAGGCAATAACAATTTTACCTAACAAACACGATAAAGATAGCTTGGTTTATTGTCAAATACAACTAAATGAATGCACATGCAATTGTTTTAAAAATTCAAGTGTACCTTATTTTACATCATGTCATCTACAACAGATTGAAATTTCTCTGGTTGTTTTAAAGAATACATTTTTAGCATATAGCAATTAGGGTCTTTGTAAAATTACCTAGCAAACTGCATTCTACTCTTGCTAATTGTATAAACAGACATCACTAATTTTTAAATATTAACACCCTATTTATTTTTGATCTAGCTGTATTTCAAAAAAAAAAAAAGAGGTTCTATAAACAGTGATTTCAGTCACAGTTTCTAGCTGCATACCACCCTCCTTGCACAGGTATCCTTGCAGGTGTACAGTTGTTTATCTTTATTATTTGAAGATAGGCTGCACTGAAAGTTGGCTGAGTTAGCTGACAGACTTAGCCATCGTTTGACAGGCCGCACTGGTAGTAGACCAAGTTAGTTGAAGGACTTGGCCATCGTTTGACAGGCCGCACTGGTAGTAGACCAAGTTAGCTGACAGACTTAGCCATCGTTTGACAGGCCACACTGGTAGTAGGCCAAGTTAGTTGAAGGACTTGGCCATCGTTTGACAGGCCGCACTGGTAGTTGGTCAAGATAGTTGACGGACTTGGCCATCCCTTGACAGGTCGCATCTGTAGTTGGTCAAGTTAGTTGACGGACTTAAACGTCCCTTGACAAGCCGCACTGGTAGAAGGCCAAGTTAGTCAACGGTCTTAACCGTCCCTATATTGACAGGCCGTACTGGTAGTAAGCCGAGCTAGTTGACGAACTTGGCCATCTCTTGACATGCGGCACTGGTAGTAGGTTAAGTTAGTTGACGGACTTGACCATCCCTTGAAAAGCCGCTCTGGTAGTAAGCCAATCTAGTTGATGGACTTGGTTGTTCAATGACAGGCCGCACTGGTAATAGGCCAAGTTAGTTGAAGGACTTGACAGGCTGCACTGGTAGTCAGCCGAGCTAGTTGATGGACTTGGTCATCCCTTGACAGGCCGCACTGGGTCAGCCGAGCTGGCCGAGGGACTTGGCTGGTGGTCTGCGTCCCTCATTTTAGCTGGTCAGACGTCTTGGCTGGCGGGCAGTGTGACTGGTAGTCGGCTAAGTTTTCGTTGAAATATGCTTGCAATTTTAACCTTTTCTTCAATTCTGCAAAAAATTGTAAAGGTTCAAAATTTAGATTATAGATATTTAGATAGTATATTTCCAGCACTCATTTGCATATCAAATTGAAAACACTCTTCCATATCAATTAATTCAAATTCATTAATTCATCCAAAACATGGAAAATACAAGACTAATTTAAGATCTATACTTACAGGAATCAGTTTTAGATTGAAAGATTTATTGAATTTTGAAATGAAAAAAAAATTTACTTTACCTTAAACAAGTAATATTTTGAAGAATTTCATGTACTCCAGGTCAGGACAGATTCAGCTCATGGAAACATCATGTACCAATATTCTGCTTTATAAAAAAAAAAAAAAAAATTAATGTTAAATTACTCATTTCATTGCATTAATTAACGTTGCAGCTAGATCATGTTATGATCATGCTGATGCGTATAAGGCTTCACAATATTTTAACAGTTCAGGGAATCTATAAACAATTGTGGGAATAAATATGACAAAGAACAACATATTTGATTAATATACTAAATGCTGAAAAATATTATGCGTTTCAAATACTTTCAATTTGTTTACTTCAGTCTTTGTCATTCGACATACCAATCAAAACAAACAAGAAATCTAAGATTCACACGCCTAGAATTTTGTTCATTCCCAATATTTCTTCTTTTTGGAATGTTATTCCAGAGGTACTAAGTATACTTTACCAAAATCAATAAAATGTTAGCATAAATATCGCCTTACCAACTGGTTTTATCTCCTTTTTTTCTATCAACACTTTCAACATCCAAACATTCAAATCGTCCATGGAAAAATCCGCGCTCTGTTATTGACCAATCATAGAACTCAAAAACGTCACGTGATCGAAAAAAATAAATAAATAATTCATAATTAATTTATTTTAAATGCAAATAAACCTAATTGTGTAATTTTAAACTTAAATTAAAAATATAAATACCACTTGGTGTTAAAATTTTGAATTTATCTTAGTATCAACAAAACGGACATCGGAGGCCGCCATATTTTTTGTTGCCGCCATTTTGAATTTAATATTTGTTTATTTGTGAAAATAACTATTATAACTGGGTTATTTAATTATGCAAACAATAAAATCTACATGTACTAGTCATCTGCTTAAATCTTAATATAACTGGCAGTCTTTATTCACAACATCGTAATATCTGTTCAACATGAACATGCACATACTCTATGCTGTTGTTTATCTTTTTAGCCACCCATATTACGACTGATTTTCTTCAGATTTCAAACAACCTGTGTAGAATTGTACCATTCAGAGATTGTGTAATACCCAAGCTGAAATATTTACGATGTGTTGGCCACAAAGGTCACCTAGTACAAACACCTGTCTCACAGAAAACAATAGGGAAATTTACACAGTTTTGCACACGAAGAATCCGTGCAAAATTCACATGACTTCATGAGATTACATTTCATACTGTTTATATCTCTTGCAGTACATTTATATTTCCCCAGAATTATGAAATATATTCATTCCCAACTTCAGATGTAAGTGCATTATTATAATTTACAAGACAAATATTATGTCTCATCAGGGTCTCAATAAATACGTATTTTCTAAGAGAGAGAGAGAGAGAGAGAGAGAGAGAGAAAGAGAGAGAGAAATTATTCTCAACTTTAGTTGAAACTTACATGACAAATATCAATTTAAATAGACAATAATATTTATTACACACACATGACATGTACTGTGTACACACCCTCAAACACCACAGAGAGAGAGAGAGAGAGAGAGAGAGAGAGAGAGAGAGAGAGAGTGAGTGAGAGAGTTTCTCATTTATAGATGTAATTCACAAGATTTTATTTCACATCCCTTCTGTTGAACTTGACATGGCTGTGGACAGCATATTTATTATGAATGAGAAGTCGATCAATGGTAGTAAACAATATTATTGTTCAGGAATTGACAAAGTTTTCTGCTGCAGTGTTTGAAAAAAAAAACATTTTGAACATGATCAAAATTCATTCAAATTAACACTTAGTTATAATGTTATTTTTGAAAAAAAAAAAAGTCGGTGTCAAGTAGTATCCATTAAATAACCCCCAAAACTTGTAAATTTATACTGGTAATGCTTGAAAATGGCTAAGTTCAGAAAAGTTATGTTTTAGTTATACATGAAAATGACAAAGTCCAGAAAAGTTATGTTTTAGTTATACATGAAAATGGCTAAGTCCAAAAAGTTACATTTTAGTTATACATGAAAATGACAAAGTCCAAAAAAGTTACATTTTAGTTATAACTTTTTTGTACCTCACAGGCTAGGTATAACTAAGTTATACTTTAGTTATAACTTAGTTATAACTTTTTTCGGTATGGGTATGTCCTTTCAAAGTTTATCAGATAGAATAATAAGATAGAGATTAGTAAATTCAAGGGGAGATAAGACTTATTTGTCAGATTTACATCTGATGGAGGGACATAAATGGTACAAAGAGGTCAACAGCTGATTATTACTAATTTGAGAATAACAAGGTCTCAGCAGTGTTACTGACTCAGTAGACAGGACTGATAACTGTGTAAGAATAAACAAGTTCATGCTGATTTAGTGTTAATCATGTACAGTGTATTTATTTTAAGGAAATACACTTTGCAGAATTCGCAGAATTTGATTAAAGTTAATGATAGTTCAGTTCATTTCTACTAAAAGAATTTGCAAAAAATGCATGATTGAAATAAATTTTCCACATGATCCCTTGGAAAAATATTTTGAGGGAGTAAAAATAATTTTATATGTTTATAATGTATTGTTAAACTTCACACCAATTGTAATAGTTTGGGCTGTGGATATTGGCCAGGGTAGCTCAGTTGGTTAATTGTGCAAGGGTCTTCTCCCGAGTTTGATTCAGAGTCCAGCCAAAATTTTCGATCCTCATTTCCTGTATGAAAAACTATACAAACTTTGAGTGAAAGGTGAAGGTTTTAAGACAACTAGTTCAAAGTCATTTGAGTTGAAAGTTCAGTTAGAATTATACACATTGATAAACTTTTTGTTGTATGTAGCATCTGACTTCTAACAGAAATATTGTTCTTTTTTTATAACCAGGTACCCTGAGGCGATGTCTGGAGAGTTTGGAAAGAATTGACAAAACGGAGGGAAACGAATCGGGGTCAACTAGTGAGGCACTCAAACAGGTTATAAGCCCTCAGATTATTACTTAACATGACAGGCACAATAAACTATATATCTGACCAAATAAAAAGTTAACACATAATTTGCCTTACACAGTCAAACTTGGGTATCTTGAACCTGATGGGGCTGGTAAAAACTTCATGAAATCCAAGGATTTGAGATATTGAGGCTAAAACACTTTAAAAAATGTGGCTAGGACTTCCAGATCACTTCAATATATCCATGGTATTGGAGATATCAGAGTTTGAGATACTAATTAAAAGTTCAGCTGTTTTTATGAACCATAATTAGATTTTTGGTTAACAGTATAAATCAAGAAACCTCTATGATAATACTTAAGCTTTCTTATTGCAAGATTTGTAACCACAGAATTTGTTCCCTAGAATGTAAGTGTCCTAGGGCCTTTAAAGTTTGTGATAAGGAAACATTAGATTATTATCTGTTTTTATCTTCCCAGATTATGAACTCAGCCTACCAGGTAGAAATAAGTCTGCAGTCCAGTTCATCTCTTATCAGGGTTATACTGGAGAGAATGAAACAGGTAAAACTATATAATACAGTATAACTGGGATATTCTGACACCAGTAATATAGTACAGCACAGATATTTGGGGACCTAATTTACAAAAGAACTTACGACTAAGAAAAAATTAAGTTGATTGTTGTAAAATTTTGCAGGAATGAATAATTCTATTTAAAATTGCTACAGTAACTGTAATAATATCTTTATACAAAATTCATTTTAAAAAAGTAATCATTTTAATGTCATGTTAATTAGAAAGGGCTCAAGTACATTATAAGACGAAAATAGTTCCATTTTTTTCCTCGTAAGAATATATATTTTTGCATATTTATTTATATTCATAAATGTACAAAACAATATAAATTAGCATATTTTGTATATGAATTAAATGTATGATATTTTAATGAATATTTAGAGCCATTGTTGGTGAATTATACCAACCGATTGCGTTCTTTATTGCATTCTATATCGTCAACCAATTATTATATCAAATGGATTATAAATGTACAAAACAAGATATTTAATCTTGCATATAAATTAATTTAAAAGATTATCTGTACAAACAAATGTTACTATGTTTGCTTAGCAGGTTGACAGGTCGACGGGTTGACAGGTCGACATGTAGACAGGTCGACGGGTTGACAGGTCGACAGGTAGACATGTTTATTTAAATATGTAATTCAACATGTCAACATGTCGTCATAGGTTTGGATTGTCAAATGGAGATGTATACATCTAACTGTTATCAGACATTGCGCATATGAAA
>PRKT01000603.1:21437-32244 GCA_003671525.1 Saccostrea glomerata | reverse complement strand
CCCCCCACCCACCCTTAAGATGATACTTGTAGTGATATAACTAAATAAATATACATTGAATTATAAAAAAAAACTGTCGACCTGTCAACCTGTCAACTTTTAGACCTGTCGACCTGTCAACCTGTCGACCTGTCAAATTGTAAAAAAAAAATTAAAGTTTGTGTTGTTAGTTTAGATCTATTCTTGGTTTTTATTATACTAAATTATTTCAATCAAAGTGCTTGTAAATATTCATTAAAAAGTAATTTGCATTTATTGTGTTGTACAAATATTTATATAAGAATACAATTGATATAATCATATATGAATATTTATGATCTTTCAAAAATATTATAATAACAAAACTGATTTACTGCAGATTATGTGGATGGGACTATTTTCGTCTTATTTTGTACTTGACCCGAAAGTTATATGCAGAATTAAATTTTGGTTTTAGTTGTAAGTTCTTTTGTAAAATGGGTCCCTCATGCACCCTTAATACATGTATGTCCATATTAAAGAAAGGGCTACAGCTAACTTGAATATTCCCTTCTATATAATTCTGAATATTCTTTGACACCAAAATACATTACTGCTAAGATATTCTGACCCTTCCTTACTCCCATGTATAAAGAAATACAGTACAGCCATAATATTTTCCCTCAAAATGTCCTGTAATTCACCCCAGTTGATAACATGCAATAGAATTCTCTTTTCTTTAACATTTTACTTTTTATGCAAAAATACAGATGAGATCTTATTATATATATTATCTTATATATTCTGTACAAAATGCAAATTAAGAGGGATTTAATCCTTCTAAAACATGTTCACTGATTTTATAGAATCTCTTAATGAAGGTTGGTATACTCTGACTATCTCTTTTTTTCTTTACACTTTATCAAAATTGTTAATTACCCCATATATGGCAATTTTCTTCTCCTAAATGTTGAAAATAGCATGAACAAAAATCCTGTAAATCTGAAAATGGGTTTGTAACTGTGTTTGTCCACAATGGTGTCTTATAGATTTTTATTTGTATCTTTTCATATATAACAAATCTGTATTTTTACTAACACAAGCTTGAGCCAGCAAACAATGATGAAATAACGTGTTACAGAATCTTGATTTTTTCACTACAATGAGTTTTATTTTATTTTATTAAGAAATGAAATCAGTAGTTGTCATGCTATAATTAAAGTTAAAACCAAAAAATGATGTAACTAAAGAGTCTTTTTTTTAAGAAGAATTAAAATATTGAGTTGTGAAAGAAATACAAAGGTATACATAATATGTACCGTACGTGTGCAAAAGAAATTTCCACCCATTCAACCCTTTACCATTGTCAGCCATTGGCAAATATTGATTGAAAATGAAATGGACCAAAATTTACAGGTTGACAATAAATAAACCTTGTATAAATAATAATGCAAATTTTTTAAACTAGACGATTTGAAAATTTATAGAAACACTTGATTCTTGTCTGAATGAGACTCGAAAAAGTCCCTTGTATAAATATGTCCTTGATTCAGTTTTTTAAAAATCCATAATTATGGATGGTCTTTATCTGTCAACGCTGTATCATTGTAATTTCTTTTAAATGAACCCTGATGAGATTCACAAACATTTAATATGCATTTTTTTAAAAACATGTGACCTTGACCTTTGACCCTTTGGCCTTATATTGAATGTAAATTCCCTCTGTTCCAGCTGGTACAGTCCATGCCGTGGAGCACACAACCCAAGATAGACCTGGAGTGGAAGAAGAAGGCTGCCTCAGACATGTTGAGCAGTCTCAGTGAGGCCAGGTAATGGGCATTGACACTTATACAAACATTCTAACTTAAGGTGTTCTGGTGAAGTGGTAAATATGGTGCAAAAGGATGGGGATTCAATTTCTGGTGTCAGAAAGCAAAATTTAATCAAATTTAAACAATTGCTGACTTTTTCATAGTTTTCTTCTTTGAACCATTAAAAGTACATATGCTACATCAAGTATATGAAATGAATAAATTTACTTTAAGGATTTTAAAAACTTTTTTCAAAAAAAGTGGTGGTTAATTGCTTCATAAGGGAAGATTACTTTCTCTTTGTAAACAAAATGATTTAGAACTATACCTCGAAGCAGCAATGAAGGATATTTTGTTTTGCAGATTGGCCAAGAATATATCTAGTCAGATCAAAGAGAGGCTGAATAAGTCCCATGATTCCTTTGCTGCTGCCCTTAAGCAGTTAGAACAGAAGCATTCTGGGAGATTAGACAGGATAGAGGAGGGGCGGTTAAAGCTCCGAAAAGTTCACGCACCACGAGTGGCTAAGGTGGCCCTGGAGAGCACCTCCCTAATGGACGTCATCCTGCATGGTGGGTAAATTACGTATATAATTATTAGACTATAAGTGTCTTTATAATATGTTTAGATTTTTACTGTCATCATAATATTGCGAAGGATCATTAGTCAAAATAACTTATAAAAAATAGAAAGAGATGAGTTTAAAAATTCAAAAAAATTATTGACACTTACATACATACATACATGTATTGTGCTTTTGCATTTTACTTGCAAAAATTGTTGAATGTAATAGCATGTAGTTCTTCATTTACAGAGTTTTACAAATAAGAAATTCCATATTTTTGTAGGCATGCCACAGATGGGTCGTGAGATTGGAAGAGGACAGTACGGAGTTGTCTACTCCTGTGATTCGTGGGGAGGTTATTCCCCTTGTGCCATAAAATCAGTTGTTCCCCCTGATGACAAACACTGGAATGACTTAGCATTAGAATTCTATTATACTAAGTATGTACCCAACAAAAATGTTTTGAGCTTTCCTTCATAAATAAGTGCATTTCAAAGGTATGATAATTTGCATGAGTGTAACCATAAAATTATGCATATAATGTACTCAAATTGAGAGAGGTACATTTCTAATGTTCTGGAACAACAAATCTAGTTTTGATTTTGTTTGACAGAAACATTCCACACCATGACAGGATTGTGGCCCTGCGGGGCTCAGTGATAGATTACATGTACGGGGGAGGGAGTACCCCCGCGGTGTTACTTATCATGGACAGACTCCAGAAGGATCTATACGGGGCCATCAAACAGGGACTGGACTGGTTGTCAAGGTAATAAATAAGGGCTTAAATTATTGGTATAGACAAATGCCAAATGAGGGCAGCTATTGTTACAATGCAATTTCTAGTCAAGTACAGTTAAACTAAATATTAGACAAACATACATGTATCTTGAATATCTAGAAATATCAAAGTGAGTTACAGTCACAGCCAATTTTAATGCATTTTAACCTAGTCTTCCAATACCACAATTTTTTTTCTCTCTTGAACATATGAGATTGGAAAGTTTGAATGTATTCAATGATTTGTAAAGGCACATTGGTGTCCAAATAGTCTAAAAATTCAGATTTTATTCCAGTAGATTCAATGTTACATATGTATGATTTTTTAATTGGCATCCTAACAAAAGAAACTATTTGTCAAAAACGAAGCCTTTCACAGATTGACTGTTAACTTTCTCCGTATTTCTTATCCAGGATAGTTGTGGCTATAGATGTAGTGGAGGGGATCCGATTTCTTCACAGTCAGGGGTTGGTCCACCGAGACATCAAACTTAAAAATGTACTGGTAAGTTTACCTTTCTGGGTCAAGGTGATACCATGTTAATGAAAAAATTCTGCATGTTTCCATATTGAAAAAGAAATTTTTAGTTTTAATTATTAATAACATTCATTAGAGACTTTATGAATGGATATTAGATCAGGTTTTAGTTAATTTATTTACATGAATTTTAAAGGGTTTCAGCTCAAAAGAAATGTAAAATCACACTGAAACTATGGTCATATTATTTTTTGAGTTTTTGAACACCCTTTGTTGTTAAATTTCAGCTTGACAAAGAAAACCGTGGCAAGCTAACAGATCTGGGTTTTTGTAAGCCCGAGGCCATGATGAGTGGTAGTATTGTGGGCACGCCCATTCACATGGCTCCGGAGCTGTTTACTGGTCGCTATGACAACAGTGTAGACGTTTACGCCTTCGGTGTTCTGTTCTGGTACGTCTGTGCTGGAAATGTCAAGCTCCCTGGTGCGTTTGAACAGTGTGCAAATAAAGACCAACTGTGGACGAATGTCAAAAAAGGTACATGTATATCTTACTAGTATGTACGTAATAAAGCAGATATTTTCCTTAGATATGTGTATACTGTAAATCATTTTTTATTCACATGAACTTTATTTTCAGGTAAATATGCAAGACAGAGTGCTCGCGAAAATATCATTCTCGCTTATATTCGTATTTTCCAAGAATACATAGAGCAGAACCACAATTCGTGAAAACTTTGTCTTGATTAATCTTTACAGGACTAAGACCAGAGAAGCTGGCTGTGTTTGATGAGGAGTGCTGGAACTTGATGCAGGAGTGCTGGAATGGAGACCCCATGAGGCGCCCTCTACTGGGAAATGTGGAAAAGAGGCTCCAGGACTTACATGCAACTTACAAGAAAACCCAAGCCTCCAAAGAAAAAGCTCAAAGAAGCAAACAGCAGACTAGGAGAATTCCTTCCAGTGGCTCCAGATCTCAGTTTGTATCTTGATAGCAGTACACTGTGTTTTTATTCCAAACTGGAAATGGGGTTGCTTTGTATTTTTCTCTTGCATGACAGGATGTGCTTGCCTTGCTGAACTGTTAGTAGATAATAGTCATCTTGTTGTAGTTTTTTTCTCTCTCACTTGTATTGGAAAAGGTGAATTATATCTATTATTTTTGTTAAATTATTTGTGCATCTCTGCCATTGTAACATGTATTTATTTTATATTTTGTACAAGCATGCTTTGTTTTTACTACAAAATTATTAACATTCGTAATAACGAATGCCTCTGAAAGGCTGACAAGTGCTAACTAACACTAATTCATGTTTTCAGGGGCTTTTTAAAAGCACTCAACTGTGATAGACAATGTTAACTGTTACAAGTACACAATAAATAATGTTTGATTTGAGCATCAGTTATCATTGATTACTTAATTGGTACAAAAATGCTACCCAGAAACAACTAATATGAAATAATTTGTATTAAAATTAACATTGGCAGTGTTAAAACTCATTTCAGAAAGAAACATTTATTACCTACTTGCTTCTTTTCTCAGTAGACCAAGACAACAGTCTTTAATACTGTGATAATTAATAAAATTCATGATGATCATTAGAAATACTACGGGTAGTTTAAGCTCCCTTTGTTGAAAATTAACAATTGAAGTAAACTAAAGCATTGGCGGGGCTGTTTTTCAAAAGAATTTATGACTAAAACCAATAACTTTTATAAGTTGATTGTAAAATTTTGCAAAATTTTAAATTATGAAGTTTAAAATTGCTATCATGGAAATATCTTTCTACATTGCACTTTAAAAAAAAAAAAAAAATTAAAGCCATTTTCAATTCAATGCATATAAGAAAGTTTTAAGCTGAATAAATGTTGGTCTTATTTTTGTTAGTTCTTTAGTAAGTCCCTGATTGTACTAATAATGACTCAGCATCAATGTCTCATTTTAGTTAAGTACCGGTCCATTTACAAGTTAATAAAAAACCTACCTGTAACAGATTTGTATGTTCCGTACATCTAATGATTTGCTCTATACCCCAGGCATCCATGTCTCAATTTTAAGGTTTAAGAGTAGGTCCATTCATAGAAAACAGCAGCTTATATGTAACACACCTACAGGGATCTGCACCTTGAAATGTATTTAACACACCTTGACCTACATGTAATATATTTTAAGGAGGTGTGACCAGGTCAAAGTTCAAAGATGGTTCTTTTATTTACAAGTTCAAGATAATACCAGAACAGTCTTGCATGGATGACAAAAATGTACCATCCTATATAAATCAAGTATTAGAATCTATAGTTTCTCAATGGATTCAAATACATGTATTTAATTCATTAATAATTAATTAATTTCAAGAAAGCTTTAGTTAAAGATAATAAAGTGCAACTGTATGAAGCTAATTCCCTTGCTATGTTGAAAGAAGTAATAAATGCAGACCTCTTTACTCTTACGATTTTGCCGTATCTTGTACAGATTTTTACTTTAAAATACGTCTCGCGTTTTGCTTTTATGAAAATATGGAAATTAGAAATACTTGATGTTTGGTATTTAACAGTTAATTTTCACTTATGATCTGTCTTAGTTTAAAGCTTTTAATTGCTAAAAAGAGAAAGATTTCAAACACATATTAAGTGATGTTGGGTCGCCAAAATGTTGTGGTATTATGAATTGACAAAGACCATGTTGTCAAACAATGTTTTTTTTTTTTGCTTTTTTGTTTTTTTTTTTCAGAAAAGTAAACATTCTCTATGAATATATATGTAAAATCGATGGAAAGTGAAATCTTACTGGCAAATGCCAATTTAAATTTCACAGACAATTCTCATAAAAAATACTGAGAGACAACGATATGGGTAAACAGGTCTGTAAATGCAGTATTAGAAACATTTTTGATAGCAAACTGCATGGCTTACAGACATATACATGTATTACAGAAAAAAAATTATGAAGGATAGGTTTGTAATGTCAATATTAATATTAATGTCAGTACACAGGTTACTGTATGCAGGGTTATTTTCGCCCCGTGTTATTTTCGCCCTTTCACACTTGAAAACAATTTTGTCTCGTTTTAAATTCGCCCACTTTTAGTTTTGTTTAAGAAATTATACTGTAATTTTTTTGAATTCGCCCCGTTTTAAATTCGCCCAAAAGAGGGTAGGGCGAAAGGGGCGAAAATAAAACGGGGGCGAAAATTTCCCTGTATACAGTATTATGTTTGTTTATGGTAGTGGCAATGTTTTGTTTTATGTGCTTGACACACTTCCCTATATTTGCTTCCTTTTTGTAGATTAGAATTTTTTTTAAAAATCAATTTTTCACACTATGGCATTTAAAAATTTTTGCATTCTGAAGGGAACCTAATAGGCTACATAAGAAACATAAAGACAGTGCTTTTAAAATTAAGCCTGGGCAGACTGTTGAAATATTTGTACTAATCAACACTAATTATTTCATTTTTTAATATTTTTAGACAAACATTAAAATCTAATCTATAAGAATGTTCTAACTTCACATAATAAAACTTAAAATCCTTTTGAAGTTTGGTTAGGGAGATGGGATATTGTTTTTCAGTCAAAATGAATTACAATGATGCTATGACATTTATATTTTTATTTGCACAATTTATATTAGCCATTTTCTGAGAGTGTTCAATTAAATATTGATGCTATGTCCCATGTGTCAAAAAAAAATTATATAAATATTGCATGCAGTTGAGTGTAACATTGAAAATTTTCACCCCTTGAAAACCATTGTCAACCTCAGCTGTTGACAATGGTTTTCGAGGGGTGAAAATTTTCAATGTTACACTCAACTACATGCATATTTATCATATTATACTGAATGTTTTATACAAAGACATATAACAGTGAAACGTGCACACATAAATTCTGCGCAGTTGCTATTTTTTTTAATATCACCCGTCGTCAAGCGATGTTGACTGTTGCTACGTTGCTTAATTAATCAGCAGGTAATAGTGTTTCTTAACAAATAATTCTCGACCAATCAGATTCAACTAATTTATACATGAAAGTATAATATTAATGCATATAGAATTTTTGCTTTCATTGTATTTAAAAATATTTTCTTTTGAAAGTCTTGACAATGTTTTTAAGAAAATAGCCTTTGAAATTGTTTGATACCTAAATTTAAAAATTAAAGTGAAAAGTCTATTTTACAAGGCCAAATGAAAAAAAAGCCCTTAGCTGTTACATCTTCAATTTTGTATTGAAGATCATTTTACATTTTAACTTACAGGGAAGCAATTGAACTAATTTTTATCTTTTAACACAAGCCTAATATTAATTTTTTTTTTACTATTATTTATTTATCTGAGACCACATTGATATAATGCTAATTAATACAAGTACATATTAATACATTGTTTCACAACCTGAAGAGAAAGGGTTAATTTTGGTTAAGGTTGCTCTCCATTATTTTGTAGGTTCTGCTGCCACCCAGATTTTGTGGAGTCAGGCAGTTTTGATGAATACCCCTATGTGGAAATTGAGGAGGAACATTTACATTAAAACTGATCATTAACAATTTTATGGGAATACAAGGTTCCTTGGTGTTTAAAAAATTCCCACTGCATATAAATTTTGGTTGTTAACATGCTTATCAAAGCTCCATTACCAAAGGATTAATTACATGTACTAGATAACACAATCTTCAAAATATTTGAAGTAGCTTTGATTTATTGGCAAAGGATTTAATTTATTAAATAGTGATCTCTTAAAACATTAACTTTGCAATATCATTGGAGGATTTCATGTGCTTCACATTACGGAACGTTTCACATGGATTTTTTTTTTTAAATTTAAACATATACCTTAGGCCACGCCAATATATTTATATTTCCAATAAATTTCCCCTGATATTTCCCCTTTACAAATAAAATGCAGTATATTTTCTCTTGAACTAAATTAGGTATGTACCATGAATAAGCATGAATATCTCCATTGTTACATCATAATACCGCTCTTGACGTCAAAAAGTCAAAAAATATAGTGCACACCGATTCGTTTTAAAAATGACAGTTGAACGGCGTAAATTTATGGCAAGTCATCAGAAAAATAATGTAAATATAAGAAATGAATTTAATTTTTTTGAAGATTCATGAGGTATATGAACTACAACGCTTCACGCCGGTATATTAATCATGAAGCGCTAACGCGCTTATGAAATATACCGGCGTGAAGTGTCGTAGTTCATAACCTCATGAATCTTCAAAAATTAAATTTCGTTTCTTAATTGATTTCTTGTTCGTCGAATACTTGATGAAAAAAGTACGAGCTGGCAAGCCGATAAATAATAATAATATTACTTTTTGGTACGCGAAATTTTTTGGCAGGGCATAAAAAAAACTTTAAGCGAACAATTATATTTTTTCTGATTTTTGGAGCACAGAATTCCCAAATGCATGGTGCGGGAATTTTAAAATAATATTATTTGTATAGTTTTGTTTAAATACTAGTATGAGCGCGCGGGTCCGACGAACAACAAATTTTATTGGCGTGGCTTTAAATTGATTGACAATGACAAATCATTGGGCGTTGAATTTCCATAGGAAATAATCACTTTTATAATTTATAATTATTTTCATCTTCTTGTATTTTTATGGTATATTTATTACGTATATATCTGATCAATTGTGTTGTTTCTGCATATTGGACATGTGAAAATATTCTGAACTCTAAAACATTTCAAAATTGTATACCTTACTTGTAATTAATGCTTTGGATAGATTTAGAGTTTCATTATTAATTAAAATGTTTAATTACATGTAATTACAAGTAATGTAAAAAGGGTTTAGTGAAATTGTCTATATTTTTATTCATACTTTAAAAAGTTCAATTTAAGTGGAAATTAAACAAGTTTAACATCAGTTTCACCCAAAGAACTATATGCGGTATAACATGAGGTATATGAACTACAACGCTTCACGCCGGTATATTAATCATGAAGCGCTAACGCGCTTATGAAATATACCGGCGTGAAGTGTCGTAGTTCATAACCTCATGAATCTTCAAAAATTAAATTTCGTTTCTTAATTGATTTCTTGTTCGTCGAATACTTGATGAAAAAAGTACGAGCTGGCAAGCCGATAAATAATAATAATATTACTTTTTGGTACGCGAAATTTTTTGGCAGGGCATAAAAAAAACTTTAAGCGAACAATTATATTTTTTCTGATTTTTGGAGCACAGAATTCCCAAATGCATGGTGCGGGAATTTTAAAATAATATTATTTGTATAGTTTTGTTTAAATACTAGTATGAGCGCGCGGGTCCGACGAACAACAAATTTTATTGGCGTGGCTTTAAATTGATTGACAATGACAAATCATTGGGCGTTGAATTTCCATAGGAAATAATCACTTTTATAATTTATAATTATTTTCATCTTCTTGTATTTTTATGGTATATTTATTACGTATATATCTGATCAATTGTGTTGTTTCTGCATATTGGACATGTGAAAATATTCTGAACTCTAAAACATTTCAAAATTGTATACCTTACTTGTAATTAATGCTTTGGATAGATTTAGAGTTTCATTATTAATTAAAATGTTTAATTACATGTAATTACAAGTAATGTAAAAAGGGTTTAGTGAAATTGTCTATATTTTTATTCATACTTTAAAAAGTTCAATTTAAGTGGAAATTAAACAAGATTAACATCAGTTTCACCCAAATTTGTTTTTTAGGTATTTCGATCCTCAGGTTCTGATAATTAGGAATTGACTTATTGAAAATGCTCACAAAAATGTCTCTGAATTTTTTAAATAACACGTTTTTACCCATGATAATTCTTCAAACTTCTTCTTAAAAGTTAATCATAAAGTGTACTAAGATTGCCCTATCATTGCAAAATCCCATAAATCACTTCTAATTTCATATCATATTAATAAACATTGACACCTATGGTTAGATTAAAATGAACCTAAATTTCTTTAAATATGTAATTTTATAATACGTTTATGGGGTAAAAATTTGGACTTTTAATAAGACCTTTCTGAAAACCTCAAAGAACCTTGGAACACATTGAGAGGTATAAAATGAAAATTAATGCATGAAAAGATTCAAATTTCAAACTTTATTTTGAGGGTTTTTGAATTAAATTATACCTTAAAGAGTTATCCTTCCTAGCTAAGGATCGGAGTGCCTTAAGAACAAATCATAAAATGATTGGTTTTATTTATATATTCTAATTC
>PRKT01000602.1:231516-321047 GCA_003671525.1 Saccostrea glomerata | reverse complement strand
TCCTACTAATCAAGTTTTACTGTATACCTAAATAAAGAAACAGTTAAACATAGGAATGCATCTAGATACAGTGGAGCCTCATTTATCCGGACGCTTTGGTTCCTAGTCAATTTGTCCGGATATGTGAAGTATCCGGATATCTGAATTACCAGTAAAACAAGTCAAAATAACTTAAAAAAAATCTGTTCCTATGAAAAGTTGTCCGGATACTGAAGCATCCGGATATTGGGCGTCCGGATATCTGAAGGTCCACTGTACATGTAAAACATGGGTATCTCCTAATACACCTAAATATAGGTGCATATAAAAAGAGAAAAATCTCCTTATACAATTAAGCAGATTACAATATAGAAATCTCATAACTGAGATAAAATTTGGCAATTATCATGCATGAACATGATTAAACATAGCTTACAATTAAAAAGATATATGGATCCACCCCCCTGTTTTTACCTGATGAACATGCTGAGTCTCCAGTTTTTCTGCCTCAGAGGAGGAGACAGGGAGGGAGGGTCTTTGTTCTGACCTACAGCAATAGAACAATAAAAGAATTCAGTGTAACTATGTTAAAAAAAAAAATTTTAATTACATGCATATGAGTGTCAAATTCTGAGAAATCTACATGTACACCAAACTAGGCATTTTGAATATGCTTCAAGCACTAAAACAAATGGGTTCTGGAGACCAAGGTCTTCCCAGAATTTATATACTCCAAAGGATGAAAAAGTAAATGTAATAAATAATTTTTTGCCTTGCCTTTTCCTTCAATTGCTATTATGTATATAAAAGCTTTCAATGAACCACATCGTAAACTGCATGTTCATTAGTGGTAATATATGTATAATTGATGCAGAAACCATTAGTTAAAGAGTTAAAGAATAACTGCCCTATACCTTTCTGCTGTCTCTCGCCTTTTCCTCTCTGTGGGGTGGATAATTTTTCTAAACGTGAATGAGGTCCTGGTTCCCCTGGGTACCACACTCAGGTTTCCCTCCGGCGAGGGGATAATGTCCGACTAGATTTTCCACTACCTCGTGTAGGGCCAAATATGGGCCTCACTCCCAATTGCAAAACCCCTCCCTTTTTCCCAAAAATGAACTGCCTATGTTCAATTTTTGAAAGAAGAAGAACTCAAGAAGGTAACCTGAACATAATTCACAAAATACAAACATGAATTTGAATGAAATGAACAAAATTTTGAAGAATCTTGGGTAAAAGTTTATCATAATGATCAATTCTCTGATTCATAGTTCTGAATAACTAAGTAAAAGATCAATTTTCAATCTTTTTAAGGAATTTATTTCTTGAAAAACATAATACAATAAAATTTCCCAATAAGTGATAAAATGTCGTAAAATTCCCAATTCCAAGGGCCTGGGCCCCATTCCCAAAAGTGAGTGGAAAATCCCTGAGTTGTTAATAATATAATTCGTTTTAGAAATTGTTCATACGTAGAACATGAATCAACTGAGAGACATTAAAAGTTAAAGTCTGTACGTTTATCATTAAGCTTAATTTGTTGTCAGATTGCCATTCACGTCTTTTTCCAGCAAAAGATCCAAATTTGAAACAGATTTGTCAGTACTTTTTAACTATTTCTTGATATTGTAAAATTTATTATTTGCCACATTTACAAAGGAAATATATATGCTCAATATGTACATTGTATTCCTACACTGGTATTCATTTTTTGTTTCTATCATGTACATGTAGATATAAATGATGAAAGAAAACGTGATGTATATGCGATAAATTAATGAAACTGTTATACATGTATATAAAAGTACATAAAAATATATGATAGATAGATGACATTATTAGTTTAAGCATATAAGATAAAAACAAGTCATTTCTACAGACGTTAGTTGTTCGCTGAAAAACTCCGCGAAGCATGCAAGATAACCTTACCACGTACACGAATACAAACCCAAAACCCCGCAAATATCAGGCATAGTGTATTTAAACAATAAAATGCTTTCTTTGTTTGTTAGTACGGGAATAAATGTCGCTGCAATAGCTGCGACGTTCATTCCAGTACTAACAACCAAAGAAAGACATTTTATGGCTTATATTTACATCTGTTTAAATAATCATTTAAAGTAGGATTAAAAAAACTAATTATTGTATCATTGATATGTTTATCTTAGTACGTTTCATTGATGGAAAAGCAATTTATCAAGAAATCTGTACAGGTGAAATGCCAAGCTGAAGATCTGTAGCGTTAGCGTTATGGTTTTATATATTTGTCAAAGGGTTCCATAAAACCATAACGCTAACGATCTGCAGCAAGTGATATGCCTAGTGTTGTTCATGCACTGATTAACGGCAATGGGTTTTCTAAGAAATAGAGGAGAAAATATTCAGCGGATGTATATATATCCTTGTTTTCTCAAAATACCGTGAAATATTCTATTCCATTAAAAATTTAAAAGAAAAAAAATATACATCATTTCTATAGAATTCAGCTACAATTCTTGTACAATTATCATTTTACACTTTTTCGAATTTGTTAGCATATGGCATCTGAAACAAGCCGCCCTTTCAAAAGATCATTACTGTAACAAAATCTTTCCGGTATCTTCTTTTTAAAATAGCTATGTTCAGAGCTTTAGGAAAAACGACCTTCAGGACACTAGCAGAAGATTTTCTTTGTAAATCATAAACATTCTCTTACAGAAAAATAAAATAATTAATTAAAGCAACTTTAAGTTTTTACAAAACATTCGCCTCTTGAGTCAAAATCAGACAAAGTGTTGGTGAAAATGAAGAATTTCAAATAATTTTTTTTTTATTTATGTTTTAGTTATCTGTCATTAAAGGCAGTCAACACTCCTTAATTAAAATTCAATATCTAATAATGCTATAATGAAATAAGAATATCCTAATGTAATATATATAAAAACAATATACCCCTGGAATAAAAAACTACGTCACCAGTAGAACCTTAAGAACGTTAAGATATTCTTCTCTTTCTCTGTGGTAAGCTCTTCATGGCGGTCACCGACCGTACGCTGCATGGTCAGTATAAGGTTTTGATTAAGTCAATGTTTGAAAGGCGCACGTCCCTGCTAATTATACAGAAGTCTGTATTGTTATCCGATTTTGTGTTAAATTTAGATAAAATTTAATTAATGAAATCACTATATACCTAAAAATTCGAACGTTTTTTTTAAGCTGCAAACACAGCTTCCAGGAAAGAAATTGTCTTCTTGTAATCCCCAATCTCCCCCTCAAAACCCCATAAACACTCTCTCCCTGACAAATAAATACTTAATAGGTACTTTTTGACTCTCAGAATACAGAATACAAATCTTCAGGGACCGTTTATGTGCCACATTGTGTATGTAGAAGCCAGATTTATAGATAAGATACATTATTAAGTGTAATAACTGTGATCAAGTATTTAGTTTGATGTATCTTAATGTAAATATGATAGTTTTTGAAAAATCTATCACTATCATGAATCACTTATTTTCATTTCTGCCTGGTTCTTATAAATAGCTGTACTTAAGGACTCCAGAACCACATGCACTTGACGTTACTTATTTTTAAATCCACACATTTTTCTCTAATGAGATAATACATTTCTGGCTATTCGCAGCTGTTTTTGCTTAACCTCTTGTATAAATTATAAATATCCCTCCTACCTTTATTATTAGGTAGGGGGTATTTTTTTTATTAAAAGAAAAATAAGTAACGCCAAGTGCCTTTGTCCAGAACCTCTTTTTCCTTGCCATCAGTTTTAAGACTTTTAACACTTTATACAACCGTTTCTCACGATAAATTAAAGTCCAAGATTTTTACACCATAGACAGCTGACTTTTTTCAAAAAATAAAAATTCATCGCGTGAATTTACGTACATCAAATGTGTTTTCATTGGTCATTTTACAAATTTATTTTGTTGAAACGCTCTGAAGTTGATAATAAAAGGATGGTTAAGTTTCTGACCGTCAGAATCTATGTAGTATAGTGTAAGGACACCCAACAATCTGTCAGAGTTTCTAAGGGTTCCATCTTCACCCCGTTATCAACAGACCTATTTTAAATTCATATGAAGCATAATTTACTCAGAAACTTATAAAACTTATACATGAGGAGATGAAATTCTTTTTTGTGGGCTTATATCCGGTATTAAGATATTACATATATCGACGACGAATTGTCAGTTGAAAAAAATAATCTATACATAAGTCGACTCGATAAGTCCCAGTGAACTTGAATTAAAAGACACCAAAGATTCTGACATCTGTTTTATACATGTATTTGGATATTTTACTTGAAAAAGACGTTATTGATAATCTATAACAAAACTTCAAACGATGAACGTGATGACTTTAGCTTTTCAACCGTCATCTGCAGCTTCCCTTATACCTGTGTAGCAATATACCCTTACCACCTGCTAATGAGGTCTATGCGTCCAGATTGATTCGATACACAAGAGCACGTTCTAACTAAGAACAATTTCGAAAAAGTAGCAAGCTATTGAAAAACAATTTGATGAAACAGGGATAACAGTCTCATTTTGCAAGTTCTATGGTCATTATAATGATCTTTCAGCAAATGCAATCTGACATTATGGCGAATGTTGAATGACTTTTATTTCGTTACAATTGTTAGTTTATTATTTTCACTGAATCGTCTACGGCTTTGTCAGTTTTCCCGATCATGACAAGAAGCACACGGCGGGGGTGACCGGCTATGATCAACAGAAGTTGTTTACTCCTCCATGGAAGCTGTTCCTACTTTTGATATCTTTTGGTGGTGCGTTTTTGCTTTGCTTTGCTTCAAATTTGAATATTGGTGTATATTTTGTTCCAACGTTCATTTTCACAATAACATATAAGTTTGTTCTGAGCCCAAAGGCATGTAGTGTCGGGTGGGGGAGGTGGGGGCTATAAAATTTTAAATGTTCATAGAAAGATTTGTAATCCCCTCCCTCATTTTTAAAAATTTGTTGCATTAGAGTCAAATCAGGGTAATGTGGTAAAGTATGTGTGGAATCTAGTTGTGAAAGAAGGTGGAACTTGGACACCCCCTCTTAAAAATAGGATTTTGAAGTTAAAAATGTTTTTGTCAAAGTTTTTATTGTCTCTCTCCTCATTTTTAAAGCAATTCAGTAACTATACGTGCGTGATCGATATTCTAATGCACGTAACTACAGAATGACCTTTTTCGTAAAAATAAAAAAAAAGTAGATCCAATTTTCAAAAAGTGATACAATGTGAGTTTAAGTTAGCTATCTTGTAGCAGTTCATTAGCATATATTTAATTGACTATCGGACTTAATATTAAGTTCGACAACCTCGTATGCATACCTTCCTGTATGATGCAACTTGCGATTAAACTTCCGTAAGTTCCTTTCTGTTCAACTCTCGGATTTCAATGTATTTTTATACCACACACTATAAGCCTTGAAAATGTTATATTTGTGAAAATTCCGCCGAATAAAAATATTCTTATTTATGACAATAACTGTCACATACTGAGAAATAATTACTTCGTTGTGTGCAGTATGTTATTATTTAATAAAATTCTTTAAAAAAAATAGTGCTTGATAGATTATCATACTGTGGATTTTTCAAAGAAAGTAGATATTTAAAATGCTTATCATAATTCATTAGGCTAGCTCACTGTCGTTTGCGTTATTTGAATATTTTAAAAATAGGACCTATCCAGACATCTTCACAGTTATTGAAAGAAAGCTGATTTACATTCTAAATTTTTCTTATAGCGATCAAAGGTGGGTAACTCTCATAAATTTTACGACAAGGAAGTCGATATAAATTGTATGGAGCAGCGTTAGGGGAATAATTAATATTAGGTTTTTCTTTTTATTGCACAAGTCCAGTAACCTGCAGCATTAGCATCAAAACAAACAGAAAATACCAATTACATTTGCAAATCAAGACATACAAAGAACTAGACAGATCGGATATTCAAAGGTCTTTTATGCATTGTTAAGCTGTACCCCGTGCTATTTTTTTGCAGGACTAATGCTCCGTCGTTAAACTTGTAAATTTCTACTTTCGGTTTGTTCGTTTCAGGAAAGAAACGCAGAATGAGCGGAACTAAGGTAAAATGTTTTGTTTATGTTATTAATTTAATCAAGTAGTTATAGTAGTAACAGTACTCATGAACAAAGTGCCAAAAAAAATGTGACAATGTATTTTATTTCTTACTATCCAGTCTTCGACAATATGATAGTTATCTATAGGTCGATATCAATGATCTATAAAATAATGCCTCTCTCGGTTTAAATTTTATTTATTCTATTTCCACCAGAGATCATTTATTGTAATTATTGTAGGAACATCAGAGTATGTAAAATGCATAATGGATTGTTAAATAATGATATAATAACTTTAATTTTTTATATACCTGTTAATGTTCAAAACGAAAGTGCTTTATCTAAAATATAAATGTAATCAATTTTCCTCCATATAAAGTTCACAAAATAACCGTTAGGAAGTTCGTCAGAAATTTCAATCACTTTATATGTAATTATAGTCAATGGTATTTTGCTTGACTTATTCTTGAGTATTATATGGCTGACCTTAATTTTTTAAATTTCAGAGAATTAAATGTCGACTAGGTCATATAAAAATAGTTCTTTTTTTTCAAATTGACTTGCGGATCATGAAGGAGTGTTTAAACATTTGTTGTAAGAGATTAAAACTTTTGAATTTGTATCAAATATTTGCAAAAAATTATATTACCTTGCACATTGCATATATACTAGAGATAAAGCGATTAGCGTAGACTGTCAAAACAAATATTAGTACATGTACATGTAAAGATTACGTTCCGATAATATATGAGAAAGAAAAAAATATCTTAGTTTCACGTCTTACGTGGCTACAAATCTGCGATTTTGTTTATAGTGTGATTATTGAAATTTTAATTTATTATTTTCCATCTTATTTTTGAAAATCCGAAAATTTCACGTATTTAGATTTTATTAAATTCACTTGCATTTTTAAATCTTGATATATATATATAATTAAAAGATCTAGAGTAGGAAATATGGTTAGCGCAAGTTAGACCTCTTCCCATTCTTTTGAGAGAGAGAAAGATAAAGAGATAATTAACTATTAACTAAAGTGACATTTTGCATATATTGTATAAATCTTATATGGATTTGATGTTGTTAAATTGATTTTACAGGAAATGAAGGAAGAAGGAGAGTTTCAAGTTCACGTCCTGTTTATTGAGGTAGTTCCGGGTTTTATTTATTTATTAAAACATTAAATCTCTAAAAATCAAAAAATTCATGCATTTGAAATCTGTCACATAAAATCAACTTTTGCATACTAAGTTGAATAAATACAGGGTTTTGCATACGCAACCCAGTTTACTTTACAAAAGTAGTATCAGTTTCCCCGGCTGATATACGGGTCCTGCAGGACTGATATGAATCTTCAGGACTATATCACATCTCTTGGAGATTAAACTTGAGAAACTTAGAATTTGAATAAGATTTTTCATTTATTTTCTCTATTTAAAAAATGCTGTAATTTGTTTTAATTTAATATCATTAGAAAAGAAAGTCGGATATATATTGTCTTTCTGACAACACAAAAAATAAATATCTGACAAAAACGAGCCTACCCGGCTTTTTAGCTTACTTGAGCCGAAGGCCGTCCGTCTGTAAACTTTTCATATTTTTGACTTCTTCTTTTAGAACCACAGGACCAATTTCAATCAAATCTGCCACAAGGTATTCTTAGATAAAGGGGATCCAAGTCCGTTCAAATGAAAGACTGCACCCTATGCCAAGGGGAGATAATTAAAAAATTGTAAAAAAAAAAAAAATAAAAAAATAAAAATGACATCTTTTAAAAATCTTCTTCTCAAGAACCACTGGGCCAGGAAAGATGAAACTTATATGAAAACATCTCAGGTATTGTAAAGTCAAGTTTGCTCAAATCATGACCGCCGGGAATAGGGTGGGGGCACAATTGACGATTAAAGATTTACATAGGAATATATAGGAGGATCTTTGAAAATCTTTTTCTCAAGAACACTGGGCCAGGAAAGTTGAAACGTTTGCAAAACAATCTCAGGTAGTATAGATTCAAGTTTATTGTCACCCGCTTTCGCGAAAGCGAGGGGACATTAAATCTCATTCGTTTGTCCGTCAGTCTGTCAGTCTGTCCGTCTGTCAGTATGTCAGTCTGCCCGTCACAAAAACTTTAACCTTGCCCATAACTTTTGATTTAGTGGAGCTATGACTTTCATATTTCACATGTGTATTCCTTGTGACAAGACCTTTCTTTGGGTACCACCAAATTTGACCTTTTGACCTTGACCTTGGAGTTTGACCCACTTTTACACAAAAATTCCAAACTTTTACTTTGGCCATAACTTTTGAATAGTAGGTACAAGGACTTTCATATTTCACATATATATTGTTTGTGGCAAGACCTTTCATTGGATAACAACAACCTTGACCTTCTGACCTTGACCTTGGAGATTTTTGTACTTATGAAAAAAACTTTAACCTTGACCATATCTTTTGAACGGTGAGGACTAAGGCTTTTGTATTTCACATATGTAATACTTGTGAGAAGACCTTTCTTTGGATACCAATTACTTTGACCCTTTGACCTTGACCCTGGAGTTTTAACTACTTTTAAAAAACTTTAACCTTGGTCACAACTTTTTAACAGTAGATACTAGGACTTTTATATCTCACATATGTTTTTCTTGTGGCAAGACATTTCATTGGATACCAACAACCTTGACCTTTTGACCTTGACCTTGGAGATTTACGTACTTATGAAAAAACTTTAACCTTGACCATATCTTTTGAGTGGTGAGGACTAAGGCTTTCATACTTCACATATGTAATACTTGTGAGAAGACCTTTCATTGGATACCAACAACTTTGACCCTTTGACCTTGACATTGGAGTTTTAACTACTTTTTAAAAAAACATTAACTTTGGTTACAACTTTTTAACGGTTGATACTAGGACTTTTATATTCATATATGTATTCTTTGTGGCAAGTCCTTTCAATGGATATCAACAACTTTGATCTTTTGACCTTGACCTTAAAGATTTACGTACTTATGAAAAAACTTTAACCTTGACCATAAATTTTGAACAGTAAGGGCTAGGGCTTTCATACTTCACATATGTAATCCTTGTGAGAAAACATTTCATTGGATATCAACAATTTTGACCCTTTGATCTTGACCTTGGAGTTGACCTACTTTTAAAAAACTTTTTACTTTTGGCCATAACTTTTTAACGGTCACGATTAGGGTTTTCATCATTAAAATAAATCAACTTCAATGTTACTTTCTAAATAAATGACATATAATAGGATGTTCATATTACACACAATATGTCATAAAAGATAACATCTCACCCACAAAGACACCGAAAGCGGGGGACCACAATTCTTTGAATTTGCTTGTTCAAATCGTGACCCCCGGGAATAAGGTGGGGGCACAATTGACTATTAAAGTTTTACAAAGAGTAGGGGAGTGGGTAGGGTGGGCCAAAATTGGGGATCAAAGTTTTGCTTAGAAATATCAAGGAATTTTTTGCCGAGAACGGAAAAGCCATGTTTAATCATATTGTTGTGGAGGCATCCTCAGGTAGTACATACTTGTTCAAATGAGAACCCCAGGGATAGGGCTTGGCCACAATGGAAGGGGTTCGCATGAATAAATAGGAAAAACAAGACGTGTTTGTGAAACACTATGCGCCCGGCGGCAACAAAGTTAAAATAAATATTTTTAGCATATGGGTCACAGACAAGGTCACAAGTCATTGATCTTAAAGAATTTTATTAGTAGAGTATGCATACCAAATACGAAGTCTCTATCTCCTATGGTTCAAGAGTTATTGTGAAAGTTTCAAAAATAGCTATTTTTAGCATTTAGGTCACAGTCAAGGTTACAAGATCATTGACTTGGTGTTATTTGAAAGAACTTTATTAGTAAAGTATGCATACCAAATATGAAGTCTCTATCTCCTATGGTTCGAAAGTTATGGCAAAAGTTCCAAAAAGTTATTTTTAGTATGTAGGTCAAGGTCAAAAGGTTATTGACCTTTGTGTCTGTTGAAAGAACTTTATTATTAGAGTATCCATACCAAATATGAAGTCTCTATCTCTCAAGATTCAAAAGTTATGGCGAAGGTTAAAGTTGACAACAGACAGACAGACAAACAAACAGATCAACAGATAAACAGACAAACAGACAGGACAAAATCAATAAATGCCTCGGATCTTTCGATGCGGGCGTATAAAAATCATCTGCTCAAAAACTGCAAAGTCATTTGTTTGTTATTGATATTGATATAGAAGTGTCAAGTAATGTAAAATTCCAGCCCCCCTCCCTCTCCTCCCCTCAATGTACACTTCTCAATACTGAAGTAATTTTGGGTTTTTTCCCTAGCAAAGGTGCTCAGGTGAGCGCTGGTCCCATGGACCTCTTGTTTAAATAAACTTGTAATGTGTTCTGGAAGTCTACCATACTACTAAGTTTATAGCTAATAAAATTATAATACCCTTTCTGTATCACCCCCGAGACACCAGTATCAGCCAATTCAAGTTAATTATATAACACGCCAGATGTATTAGCAGTTTAAATTAGTTAGGTGAATTCGACTTACTTATCTTTTTAAAAATTTTTTTTTAACGCATATACCATTTTTTGAAAATGAAATGTTTGTAAAAATTGAAACTAAAAGAAGAAAGCTATGTTGAAATAGCTAGTAGCATAAAACCAAGCTTTTATTTAACATTTATCAAAAACATCAAAATATATGGGATAATATTGATGGATATTGGTTCCTATGTAGAATCCACACCTGAAACCCATTCCAAACTTTCTGAAGAACTGTAAACGCTATAAAGAGGAACTTAAGTTGGACAATGATTTGGAGGAAGCAGAAAAGGAATATCGAGTTCTTCTGCAGAAAGCCAAGAGGCCCGAGTATTCGGTATTGTTTTAATTAGCTTCTAACTGATATTTCTATAACAACAAATTGAAATTGAAATCTTTGTGGGACTGTATAGTTTCTCTATTTCATAGGATTTTTAAATTGAAAATATATAGAGAAAAAATAACATGCCTTTACTCATCAAACAAATTTTAGAAGACATTACCTGTACCTTAGCTTTCTCTTTGTACAGAAAACTAAACCTCATTATGAACGAAATCTTTTTGATGACGAGAGACGAAGTCAAGCACCAACACTCTATGATATTTTAAATATTGTCTCCAAAAGATGTCCTTATACAAGGTGGAAAAAAGCCATGTCAGAATTTATTGGTTTGACACCTATTCAGCCAGATATGAAGGTACTTACTGTGAGAAAACATTTTCTCAAACACTGGTGGGATATCTTTTAATTCACAAAGTAATTTGACTTGCTAATCTACTTGTCCTAGTTTTTATCTTTGTAAAATGATTCTTCCAACTTTTATTTAAAGGTTTTAACCGCCGATGTAGATCAGGTTTATATCTTAGAGAGGGAGATAGCAAAAAGTTTTGAGGAATCAGAAAAACCAAAAGAGGTTAAATATGGCGAAGAAACAATTTACGAAAGAGAACTTGGTGAAAACAGAGAAAATACCGTGCCTCCAGCTGAAAAACTAGAAAACAAAGACCAATCATTGAAATCAAAGATACATATGGTAAACTATGAAAAAAATATTTTGCTCCTCATAAGGACACTCATCTGAGTTTAAAAAGTGAAACGTTGCTAAAATCAAGACAGGACAGTAAAGTCTTGACTCAGCAGCTGAATGAAATTGAAGCATCCACAGGGTGTCTTGCTTCATGTTAGATTATGTTTAACTTTAACGTCTCCACTGTAGGATGAACAAAATATAATCTCACGATATCAAGTAATAATTTTTCATGACGATAAAGTGGATGGAAATTTTTCGAAATCTCCTGTTAACAACTCGTTTAGATCCATGTGCCATTAAGGTTCTCCCAATTTTTTATTTCAGATTTTTACCGCCGATGAAGATCAGATTTACATTCTGGATGAAGAAACAGCCAAGGGTGATGAGGAACCAGAAAAACCGAGACCAGAAGATTCTGAGGACCAGGACCAGATACCAGAGACATTACGTCCAGAAGGATATCCGGACACCGAGGACGAAACACTGGAGCTGGAGGACAAGCAGGTAAACAGAGGGAAATGATGCTGAAAAACAGATTCCTCTTTTGAAATTTGATCTAATTTCTGAGTTACCTAATCTTTATACAATGTACATTATTTACATGTAATAAGCATTCATGCTCCATTCACAGGAAGAAGACAGAGAAGAGGACATCTTTCATGATGCCATGGATGGAGAAACCAAGGAGCATAAAATTCCAGTGGTTAATGTTCTGTTTCTTGAGGTATTTATATATCTGTGTTTGTTTAAATCAGCAGAATGATGATAAAGCTATCCCCTCCTAGTGAATATCAGCCAAGGAAACGTCAAGTAATGTTTAAGGAATCACTGTCTAGTTAGTATAGTATGCCAGGGCATCAACATTAGTGGGAAACATGGGATACTTTGCATGCGAAGCCCGTTATGCATAAATTATCCCATGTTTCCCACTATTGTTAATGTCCCTGGCATACTATACTAACTTGACAGTGATTCCTTATATTTCCATTTCATTGTGAAAATAAAATTGTAGATTTAGACTTTAAAAATGCAGACATAGGTTTAAATTACACGAGGATTCCCATCCCAATTTCAATAGTCCTCGCCCACTGAATTCAAACAGAACGGCAGCCGCACAAGATTTTCCTGCATTTTTGGCCTACTTCGCGTTAGATTCGGAGGCATATGTGCACAAGATTTGCATGCATATTAAGCCTCCTTAGCTCCTGACCTGTTGACCTGCCTCATTTACATTCCGGTAGAATTATCAAGGAATTAACTCCGCTAACTTTCAAAGAGTTATCACAGAGAGAAAAATTAGAAATGGAAATATTTCACCATTAACATTCATGTTGACTAACTTTGAGAATAAATTTTTAGATAATCAGGATGATCAACATTTATTCAATATTTAACATGATCACATTATTTTCCTTACCAGAATGCAAATCTACAACCAATAGCAAATTTTCTGGAGAATTGTCAACGCTATAAAGCAGAACTTCAGTTCGATGAAGAACTTAATGAGGCTGTTACTGAATACAACCGTCTCCTTAAGAAGGCAAAAGAGACAGGATGTCCGGTATGTTGTTTTGAGGAATTGTACTCCATATGTAAAATACATGAAAATAAATCACTTTAGATCACTTTTAACCCTTGAAAGTTTAAATCAACTTTATCTAACTTTTCAAGCGACAATTGAGAGTTATATAAATTGTGTTTGCTCTTCTTACTTTTCAAGTACTTAAATACTATTCTTTATATGTAGAATATATGTTACACCATCGAACTAATAGCATGACAATATAACTTTGTCTTTAGGTACAGAAGAACGCACCACCAAGCCAGTTGAATGCAGTAACTCCTAGCGAGAAATGTCAGGCACCTTGCCTATATGAAGTGATTAGTGATGTAGCAAAAAGGTGTCCAAATGCAAAATGGATGGATGCTGTAACAGAATTCATTACATTAACCACATATTCACAATCAGAACCCAGACATGCGAAACACCAGGTAGATAAACTAATATAATTAGTAAATGTCTAGGTTTTTAAAATGGTAACTCACTGGTAAATTTTTCAACAACAATTCTAGGTTCCTTTTAACATAACCTCACAAAAAATGAAATGAGCTTATGTTTTACCCCCCCCCCCCCCCCTCATTGCCCAAGTTGAAGTACGTTTATTCTCAAGTGACTATTATGATAATGTTATAGCAAGTAACTTCCATGGATGATGCATGTATCTAGGAATACAAATTGTTATACTTGCTTCAGATGCTGGATTTTACCTGTATTTCGAGCAGGTTAAAGGTTGTGGACCAGCGATAAGTGCTTTAGTGTTTAAACCTGCAAAGAAAATGCATATGGGAATATGCAGTACAGACTTGCTCCAGATAAACATGACCATGCATTTTTTTGATAAATGAACAATTATTATGTTTCAACAAGTTCATTTCCTTGTAATTATTAGCCCTAGGTAACAAATCATGCACAAATGACGTGTCTAAGGATGCTTTGGGTGTTGGACTGTTTTTGATGACAAGCAGGTTAAAGTTTTGAGAAGTATATTTTAAAGCTGCTTTAATTTGTACAGTGAGGAAACTTGCTTGGTTGATGTACACTACCATATTGTTTTCGGATGATGGGACTTATTTTATTTAGTTTTTTTCTGGATGATTAAAGTAGTTGAAATTTTGAGGACATGAGCATTCCTAAGTAATATAATATGGGTCCAACAGTAACTTACCTTGAATTTACGATGCATCTAAGGAGTCAATACGTTTGATGCTGGATCTGACTAACATACTTTTGGAGATTAATCAATTTATGCCCACTCATCTTTAAATCCTTCCAAGATCAAATTTGCATTGACTTGCATATAGGGATGCATAATACCAAAACATTTAATCTTTTTCTTATTGGTAATGTTTGGAAATACGAGCTTTGTAATCTCTAAATACCAGTACTCTTTTGTGATCCTATGATAACAGAATTGCTCCCTTGAATTACTATAGTTCCTTTACAAAACTGTGAAGTTAAAAGACCATATCTTTCAAAGGTTTTCCATAATGTGAATTTAAAACCATAGATCGGATTTAATTTGAAAAAATAATATCATAGTGTTAAAATAACAATTAATAAAACTTTACATGTATTGTCTTGTTTCCTTTTAATATTATCTATAGATAGATAGTGGAGAGTGTGAAAGGTTGAGTGTGCTTGTGTATGGCATAAATGTAAATATGTTAAGCTACTACCTCTTTGTTTATTATGAGAAAAATATAAATAAAAAAAATAAAAAAATAAAAATTTTATATGAGTGATTAGAGAGATGGCGAATCTTAAATTTAGACATTAATTGTAATAAAGTATTTTTATCCCAGAGGCCACGTTCTACCTCTGGATATCAAAAGAAAAAGGAGAAAGAATACAGGAACTCTATAGAGAAGCTACTGGACCAGGACTGGGATCCCGAGTTTATCCCTAAGTCAGCTGTAGAGTATGATTACAGACATTTCTACACATCAGAGAGCGTCCTTAGATCTAGTTTCCCAGATTCTGTAAGGATCATTTTGATGTATATAATAATAATTAAATGAAGATTAAGGAACCTTAAACCATTAATTAAAAATTTTTTTATTTTAAACTTGAGAAATGGTAGAGACTATTTTGTATATCATATCTGATGCTCTTTTTTCCAGTACATATTTAACATGGCCAGTTCAACTTTAAGTAAACCTGATGATGTCCCACTAGAATTCAGAGAAAGAAACCTGTTTCACTTTCTGCTGTCAATTGATATGAAAAAGTATGGAGTAAAACCCGAGGATGCCTGGAGAGACTTTGGTCGATGTATTTTGGCTGAAAAACAGTTAGACCTAGCTCGTCGAGCAGTGGTAAAGAATCCAATATTAAGAATAAAACTAACATGTTATTTTCTTAAAGTGTAAACTTTGAGTTTTGCTGGTTTCTTGGTAAAATGACTTTTTTTTAATCTAAAGGGTCCTGATCTTGACAAAAATGTGATTGTAAGCAAACAAAACTTCTACAAGCTACAAAATGAAGTGAAGGAAAAGACCGAAGAAATTGAGGAACTTTCTACGAGGTGTCTATGACATTCAATAGATAAAGCAATAAAAATATATTTAATCATAGCAAGAACAGTGTTTTTGAAGTTTTTATTTTACATATGTGTAGGACTCCAAAGTGCGATGGGACTCCAAAGTCCGATGGTCACGCCAAAGTACGATGGTCTGCGCCAAACCCCGATGGTTTGACACGCCAAAGTCCGATGGTGCGGAAAACAATTAACGTTTATGACGTCATAGTACTGCTGCGCAGAAATGCGATGCCGCGCCATGCCAAGCCCGATTTGTTTAAAATAAAATACAAATAAATATTGAATGCAACGACTAACCCTAATCTTTTAGATATAGGTGCGAGACTAACACTTATCAGTCGAAAAATGTGTTAAAACTATAAGCTAGATAACTAGGATGGGTGCAGGACTGACCCAAATCAGTCCAATAGTATGCGATGACTAACCGTAAAATCTCTCGGTGATACACAATGGTGTTCAAGAACTAGCCTTATCAGTCGAATAGTCTATAAGAACTAACCTTAATAGCTCTGGTAGGCGAAAAAAATAAGCAATATCAGTAAAAATGAATGTGAGACGAATACTGAATCAATGGATTTTGAATGCAGAAAAACGTCATGACGTCGGACTATTGTGACGTCATAAACGTTGATTGTTCCTCCGCACCATCGGACTTTGGCGTGTCAGACCATCGCACTTTAGCGTCGCGCGTCTCATAGGAAACCAACCATCGGACTTTGGCGTGACCATCGGACTTTGGCGTCCGTAAAGACCGCGTGCCATCGGGGTTTGGCGCAGACCATCGGGGTTTGGCGAGACCATCGGACTTTGGCGTCACCATCGGACCTTGGAGTCTTACATATGTACACGGTGAGATGCAAATTTCCTAAATCTATGACTTTTCTTAGACTGAGTAAGTTTGCCAGTCAGCAGTTGACTGAGGGCAATCCTAACATCGCGGACCTGAGTGACACACACCGCCCCACCAGACTGGGGGAGATGTACAGTCAGCTGTTTGATGATGAGTGGTCCGAGGCTTTTGAAGCCTTTAAACCTAAAAAGGATGAAGATGAAGAAGAAGATGATGATGACATCTTTCCTGATACACTCTTCATCTTACAAAATATGCTTAAAGTAATGTTCATACTGTCGTACTGTAAACAAAGCAAACCACACAAAAAAAACATTTGATGTCATGTAGTAGGAAATGATGAAAATAATAAATGTTGACCACAAAGACGTTATAATTTGACATTTTTTGCAGGAAATCTTTGAATTTTGTAAAACTCAATCACAGAAACAACTGGTCCAATTGGAGGAAAGTTTTGCTACCGTTATTGGATTGAAGGAATCAAAGGTAGAACATTTGTAGGCATTCATTTCTTTTCTGCATTTACATCAATATTTTTATTTGGAGGACAAGTTTTATGTTATCGTTATAATTTGTAGGTAAAAAAACAAAAAGATGAGAAAAGAACAGAAGAAAACCAAATTGATGGCGAAGGTGACTCTAATGAACAACCAATGGCGTCTGATGAGGGTGTTCAAGAGAAAGAAATTGAAGAAACAGATGATACCAGTGATAATAAACAGTTGAAAGACATCCAAACTCCTCCTGCAGATAATGGAGGAGAACATGAATTGTTGCAACAACCAAAATTGTCAACCGACAAAATAGAGAAAGAAGCTAATTCAGGGGAGGCAAATGATAACCAAACTGATGAAGATAAATCAGGAAGCACTGGTACTGATAATAAAGACAGTGAAAAAGACTTAACTAAAGAGGAAGTGGGTGATCAACCTAAGCCCTCAGAGGGAGATAATGACAACAATAACCAGGATACAACAGTAACTGACCATGAAAAGGAGGAGAAGGACACTAGTAACAATATTAATAATGACACTGAGTTAGATAAAAGTATTAACGTAGAAGGTAAACCTAAGGAAACTTCTGATGAAACACAAGAGGGGGAGCAGGCCTCTGACAATAAAGCTGCTGATCCTGGTGAACCAAAGTTGGATAGGAATGAAGTACCGAATGAAAAGGTGAACAGTGAAGGTCAAACCAGTGAGAAGACCGGTGATAAAGCTAGCTCAGAAGATCAAAATAAAGAACTTCTGAAGGTCAGTAAAACAACATTGGAAGTAGCACCTTACATATCAATATTACATGTACCTATTTTGAAAATGTATGTTAATTGATGAGAAAACCAGATTCTTTTACTTTACTTATGTACACCAATACTGTAAGAAGAAAAACTACTCCTCTGTTGCAATGCTAAGGAACATTAAACAAAACAATGTGATAATAAATGAGTTTTTCTTCTGTTTCCACAGTCTGTGGAACAACCAAACAAACAGCAATCTGCTGGCAAAGAAACATCAGAGGATGGAGAAAAGAAACAGGAGGATAAACCTAAACAACCTGAAGGAGAGGAGGTTCCTGATAAAGAACCTGAAGAGGAGGATGGAGGGAATGAACCTGACGGGGAGGAAGAGGAAGGACCAGAAGAAGAGGAAGAAGACAGGACGTACAGAGCTGACCCAGCCTTCCCTATGATCGAGCGTCACGCCCGAGAATTCCGAAAGGCTTCAGCAGGAACTTCAGCTAAAACTAAGTCCACAGTAAATTTCATTGAATCAGAAACTTTATTGGCTATTGTCCAAATTTATGAATTAACTTAAAAATGAAATATCATAAAATTATTCTCAAAAGAGTTCATTTCATTAATAATAAATCTGCATTGAATTAAAATAACTAATTTTACACTTTAGCTTTTCATCAAAGTTGAACTGCCAAATCTTGTCGCGGATGAAGGTATTAGAGGAGATCTGCGCACCTTGACCTACGTAAGAAAATGTGTGGAGCTGTGTTGGTACATGTGTATGCAGGATCCGCCTATGGTTATCATCAACCCTGAGAGAGGACAAGAAATCGACAAAGGATTGTTTTCCCTCCATGGCCGCCGCGGGAAAACTGTGGAAGTCTGTGTGTGGCCTGCTCTTCTGCTTCACGATGGCGGGCCGCTGGTGTGTAAGGGATACGTCCTACCAGAGGAGAGGAAACGCAAGAAGTAAAACAGAAATCATGTTTTATGAGTGAATTTTCATACATGTTTGGAGTTAATTATGACTGTTAGATAATAGCATAGTTTGACTGACCATAAATTTGTTTTATATATGACTGCAATAAACATATCGCTTTGAGAATGAATACCTATGTATATATATGTTATAATTCTGCGTAGAAGTATAAAGCTGATGATGCACAATGATTACAAAAAGGAATTGAATTAATAAAAAAACAGAAGCTTTTAAATAAAAATTAAATGCTTATTGATATGTACTACTAACTTCTCAGAAGTTTTTGCATATGTGTTTGAATATTTTTTTCTCATTTTGCATGAATGTTTTTTCTTTAAACGTTGATCATTATTATTGATGAACATGAAAAAAATGTTTAGACAAAAAGTTTATCAATATGATTAAATACTTTTATCATAAAGTGCCATATATTAAAAACAAAAAATAACTGATGTTATCGTGACCAATAAATTTCATTTTGAAACACTGTTTATTTAAATTATTTCAAGTAAGAGAAGATCATAATGACACTACATACATCCAGGAAGCGAAGTGACTTGTTAACCCTGAAAATGGGTCTAAATGAGAAAGTTTAACCTATTCCAGAAATAAAGAACATCGAAAAACAAGCTGAATAGCTTATAATTTTCTTTAATAATTTGAACAAAAGTATACATACGAGGGATTTTTTTCTTAAATTGAATTGAATTTCTTTTGAAAAGAATTGCATCGTAAACGAGAAAAACAGGTAGGTGCTCGTTAATTAAAGAAGTAGATAAAAATGCATTATATAAGCTTTCAGATACGATAAAATGTGTTAAAGCATTATACATGTAAGTATACAAGAAAATGATAACATAATTTATGCCCATCTTCCTGATACTCGCACTAAAGGTTGCTCTGTTTGATGTAATATTGCACTATCTGATACCAACACAACACCGTTTGAAGTTGAAAAAGGTCATTTATTATCAAATGACAATTTTGTAAAACTATTACAAAAATGAAAATGTAGTTTGATAGATTTACATTTATAAACCTTGCAGTGATACCAATATCACTACATGCAACTTCCAAATAGATCAAAACATTACTGTATAAAATGTTTACATCAAAGGTGGGGTAAGGTAAAAATGCCACTTACTGCCAATGACAGGCAGATCTGAAATGTCATCAGCAGTAATCCCCACCCAACCCTAGTGCGAGTTTTAATCTTACTACAATAGACGTATCCCTAAAATTCATACAAACTGGATACAAACAATGAAAAATAACACATTACCAACACACAAAGAAACTATTTCAACTCTTGTAAAACAATACCATATTATTATGCATTGTACACAAACTTTGTTGGATGTATAATTACATCAAAACTTTACTACTTCTTGATACAACCAGATGCTCCTGTCATCATGGTTGAAAATGTTTTTTCAAAGCCAATGTCCTCTTTCCTGAAACAGATAATGTGTCAAACTTGTTCACATATCTTGACAATTGTCCAAACCCTCATATTCTCTATTACTGGTTTGATATTTATTTTACAATCAGATGCTCTTGTCACCATGATTGGGTATAATTTGTGACACCAGTAATTAAAACACTTGATTGACATCAACCAAACAAATTATTCACTATTTTATAGGAACTCTACTCAAAGTAGATTTAAAATGTCATGAATTATAATCTGACCAGATGCTCTTGTCACCATGATTGGGTATAATTTTGTGACACCAGTAATTAAAACACTTGATTGCAATCAACCAAACAAGTTAACAAATTACTCACTATTTTATAGGAACTCAACTCAGAGTAGATTTGAAATGTCATGAATTCTAATCTGACCAGATGCTCTTGTCACCATGGTCATAACTCGTTACCTCAACCTCACCTCGTGAGCAGTCAAAGGTTTACAAAGGGGATTCGAATGTACTTTTTGAAAGCGTCTGATGACCACTGCCCCATTGCTTTAATTTTTTGCTCTAGAACTCCATTGGAAAAAGAAGTTGTGGCTGCTCTGATTCTAAAGCTGTGACCTTTATATCGTTTAAAATCTAACCCACACCAATTTAATGACAAACATAACTGATCTGTAAAATATTTCCGTGACACCGGTGACCCATCCATGAAAGTAAAAAGAGGACCAGACGTTGGTTTTCGTAATTGAAAATATGTCCATAGGGCCTGAACAGCACATATTGTGTTATCTTTGCTGTCATTTTCCACATGCAAAGTGTAAGATTGACCTTTACCATGTTTGAAAGTTTTCATAGTCAACTCAAACCCTATTGGGCAGTCTGAAGTGTTTTCTAAAAATTGTACAGATTGTACTGTCAATAAATGTCAATTTTGTCTTTTGAAGCTGTAAATTCTCCAATCCTAAGAAAACAGTGAAATGCCACTAAATACACACTTTTCATAAGTACCTGTACAAAATATAAACTTGTTGTATATTGTAAAGAAGCTATCAGCTGTTTAGGAATGATTGGTGTTATAGGTAACCTAGGGTCCACTAAGCTTGTCTTATTCTTGTAACCTTGTAAACATTTTTTCACTAAAAGTTGGGCCTTTCATATTCCTTATCTTATGTTGAATACTTAATGCTGAAACATAGGTTGCCAGTACAATAAGCTATATATAAACAAAATAATATATTCTGCTTTTGCTGGTACACCTTTCCTTGGCAAAGCAAAATGAGGACACCAAACGATGGTAATATTCAATTGCCCTTTGATAAGTATTATGAGTTGGTGATGCTAATGACTGATTTATTAGGTCTGAAGCTATTGATTCTAAACTTTGAGATTGTCCTCATTGTTATGGCATGCTACAGGGTTGTTGTGGGAAAATTTTTGTAGGGACTGTGGAATCTGCTGGCGAGAAAGATGATCAGCTAAAACATTATCTAAACCCGGTACATGTCTTCCTTGAAATAAAATATTGTGTTTTAAACATTGCACTACTAAATGACAAACAAGAACCATGATTGACTTTTCTTTAGGTTCGTTTGTTGATGATGTGCACAACAGCATCATTATCCGTGAAAAAAAAAATTAATAATAATACATCAATTTTCTAACTGATCTGCCCAAAGCTGAACTGCAAGTACAATGGGAAATAACTCCTTTTATTGTAATATGATAGGTTTTCCAGGTTTTAGGCCATATACCACTAAAATACTGATTTCGTAAATAACCATAGAAACCAATGTTACTTGCATCCATATACAACTGTAATGAGTCAGAATTGTCCCATTGCTCTGATGAAAACAGTGACTTGCAATTGAAATGTTCCAAAAATAAACCCAAGCATTTAAATCCACTCGAGCTTCCTTATTCGATCTCATATGATGAAAAGGTTGAGTTAACTAAATTGACAGATCAATTAGCCGCGTAGGAAATGGGCGTCCTGAAATGACCACTGAACAGGCGAAGTTTAACAGACCTATTACAGACTGTAACTCTAGTAATGTTATAGATTTTTTAGACTTGTGAATTTTTATTAGGTGTCTAGCTTTAGTTGACTTTTCTTGTGGTAAACATGACTCCATCAAAATAGAATCCAACTCAATACCCAAAAATATAAGGGAAGTGCAGGGAAGGACAGTTTTTAACTCCTTAATTGGAATACCAATATCCTTGAACAAAAACATGAACTAGTCTCCCATGTAAGCCTAACTTGTTTTCACATACCAATGTACTGCAGTACTGAATTCTTTAAATAACTGACAAGAAAAACTAAGTCACATAGAGAGAGTTTTGTCAAAATAGTATTCATTGTCTAAAGTAAAACCCAACAATTCCCAATGTGAACAATGTATTGGAATGATTTTATATGCACTCTGAATATCCTATTTAAACAACCCACAATTTTTCCCATATATGCACATTAAACCTACTGCATCTTCTACCTCCTGATATTGAACAGATTTGAATTTATTATGAATACCAGAAACCCAGAATTTAGACCTACTTTGGATTTACCCAAACTGATAGCCAATGCCTCACTATGGATTTCTAAATTTAATGTTTGTTTTTTGGGCTTGATTTCACACTCCCCTAGCCTTCTAAGTTTTCACTGATTTCACAGCCTTTATAATTATTCTTATTTTTGATCCCTGACAAATTTCCAAATCAACAAATTCATTTCCCCAGATTTTGCTTTTTATCTTAGAATCTACACCGAGACCCAATGGCCTAATGATACTGGGATTCTTAACCCCTGCGCTAAGTGATAACTCCTTAGATGCTGTTTGTTAATTATTAGTACCTGAATTACTTGGTAAAATTGCCATCTTCTAATTGGCTTGAATGATTGTTGCTTGTTGGAGTGTCACTTGCGACTTCCTCTTGTTGTAAATTAACTGGCTTTGTAACCACCCCCATAGTCTGTAGGCCTATAACCGGTACTCATCTCTGTAAATGGATGTTAGCATGTATGCCTAATTTATACAAATCATGTCAAGAATTCAACCTATCTATGACTGATAAAATTATCAGCTTTTGATTAATGTGGCAAAATTATTGTTGATTTACTCATCCAAATATTAGTCCATATCAGGCAATAGGATAAAATTACCCATTAGACCTGACTCTAGGGTAGTTCTTTATACCAATTATTGTTTAAATCTTAAAACAATCTGTATAATTACAGTGCACTAGTGAAATATAGCTACACAATGTATCAAGAAACCATTGCAATATCACTAATTAATTCACTATCCCTAGTGAAGCATAGCGATAGAATTATCGCATTTATAACTTGATAGAATTATCAAGATTCAGCACTGATCAAGACGTGATAAAATTATCACTAATTGTAAAGCATAGCGATAGAATTATCGCATTTGTAACTTGATAGAATTATCAAGATTCAGCACTAATGAAGACGTGATAAAATTATCACTAATTGCGATAGAATTATCGCATTTATAACTTGATAGAATTATCAAGGTTCAACACTGATCAAGACGTGATAAAATTATCGCATTTGTAACTTGATAAAATTATCAAGATTCAGTAATACATTAAAATACCACTAATTGTTCAGTAATGTGGCAAAATTACCACCCATACTTGAACATGTGGCAAATTATCACAGGCTCTTCTGCAACTCATGCAGTAGAAAAAGTTTCCAGACTTACTGTTCCAAGTAAAAATAAATGCTTGATCACAAGGGCCCCTTGCTGTATTTCCCAATCTTGGACTGGCTCTCTACAATGCATCTAATATGTGATTAAACAGAAAACTGCTGAAAGTATTACATTGTGTCATATATGCATAATAAGCTTTTTTTTTTTTTTTTTTAATCATTAATACCCGTTTTGTAAGCTGTTCTAAGTTACTAAGGCTAAGTACATATACATGTAATGCCTGTTTCATAAGCTTAAGATGCAAATTAACTATAATTGTTATATGGTTAAATGACAAAATATTTATCTAGCTATCACTTGTACTATGTGTCACAGCACCCCTGATTGCCCTGTAATATTTCACATTGCCAATATGGTTCATGTGTACACCATCACAAAAATTATTCACTACAGAGTTCTTCAAGCCCTTCAACTTCAGTACACAACCTGCCTTCTGTTTTTAACTTCTTCTTTTAAAAGTTGATTTGCCAAGACTATTAACTTATTATATAAAACAACTCGGCAGTGTCTGGTGGAATATCTTGGTAACAACTTACACACATACATCTTATTTAAATGATACCGGTTTAAAACAAGTCACATGTCACCATTATTTTTGACACAATCTCCCTAACCGAGTCCTCATCTGCCTGCGGCTGGTCGATATCGTTTCCCGCAATATGTAAAATTAGCTTCTGTGGTCGGTTCCTTTGAATCTCCTCTTCAAGCACTCTAATGTCCATACTTCGACCTATTCTGCCCCCACTAATCCCAATGATCGAAATCGCTACATTTTGTACATTAAATATAATGTTAATTGTTTGAATGTTGTCTCTAATTCCTCGCATAATGATATAAGCGTCGAATGTGTGAGTCACCAAATATTAATACAGACATCTTGACGAAGGAAGAACACAGTACAAAACAATGATCGTTGGGACAACACAGGTTACGAATGATGAAAAATCGGAACGCACGTAGACCTTCCACGTGTGCCGGGACCGAATTTCAAGTCTCGTCTTTTAACACTTACAAATGTGCTGAATTCCTTGGAAATCCAAAAGATCACACCACGAGAAGTCCATCAAATGTATTAACTGTGCACTGGACACTCTGTAGCCAACTTGCTTGTTCAAAAATAAGATTGTATTTCCATACAACTATGGCGCCGCCACTGATTGTATTCAATCTGATACTGAGGCTGTTCCAAAAACAAGTACGCACAAAAGTATTAGAGTTATCTCGCTTGTCCCACTTTCAATACACAAGAAATGGGCATAAAATTATTTATGAACATAAATAGCATTTAAATTATATCTGCCATGCATTAAAATTCTAATGAGCTTTCCTTGATACATGCAATGGCGTGCCAAAATGCTTGTAAACCCTTAATTTAAGAATCTGTCGTTTAAGGTTATACCCTAACTTTTATCGTTCTTCTGCTTTCATTATCAATCCAAAAAGGGGAAAGAAATTAGATAAATAATGACAAAACAGGAAACGACATTGTCTGTGTACACAAGGCTCATTATTTAAATCGAATTTAGAGGAAATGGAATTTAATTCTACAAGTGGTTATCCAGCTTATCATCAAAGCCCCCTTTCTAAGGAAAACATTCTTCAAAATCGTGTCCGTTTTGATATTTTTACTATTTCGAAGATTGAATTAAAATATCTACATTGGATTCCTAAACTCCATAAAAATTATTGCAAACAAAGATACATACCGGGTTCCAGTAAAACTCAGCAATAAAAGCTTGTGACTTTTCAACTTAATAAACAACCAGAATATCATTTACATCTGCTTTTCAAAGATAAGGGAACTCGTGCATTTTCTCACATTGTCATAAGATATTTGCAATGTTATTGTGTTGAAAAACATTCTAATTGTAAACAAAAGTATTCGTAAATTGGCATTAAAAGAGGCTTAAGCTTCTGATTGATATCTATATGTTTTTAGATTACACGTGAAGCCCTCTTTATACTGGATGACCCGTCTGCCAGTATCATTTCGTTACCTAAGAAAAAGTTTACTTAGGGACAGACTGTCAACCAGCAGAGATAATATATGGTGGTTATAAAATATAATCAATGGAGATAACGAACAATTTTAAAGCTCAAAGGTCCATTAATAAATGGAAAATTTCAGCAGAGCAAACACAGACCTCCAAATATCAGGGGTGGGATCAGGTGCCATGGATGAGTGAGCATCCTATGCCGACCGAAAGTCTGTCAAAAACTTCAATCGGCTGTCTTAAATCAAGAGGTCCCATTTGTTATTAGGATTGCAAAATGTCTGTCAAAGGAAGATTAAGAATATTTTATTGCCTACAAATGCGGTCTAGGGTAGGTCTTTTGCATAAACGGACCTAAAATATTAGAGCCTGGGTTTGGGGCCTTGGAGGAGCAAGAATTCCGCCGTGTGCTTCTTGTCGGTCAGGCAATCGAAATAATCTTTAACCTATACAAAATATAGAATATATACAAAATGGCCTAAATGAAACAAGTCAGCCAGCATTCTATTTATGAAAAAAAAGTGCTTTCTTATATAGTAATTAATTGTATCGTGCATAGAACTTGCAAAATGTAGACTTTAATTAATAATCGTAAGATTATTTGCGAGTTTTCCTTTCTTTCCTTTTTCCTATCTTTTTCTTGCTTGTGCATACAAACAATAATCAATCAATAATTTTCAGACCATCCGGTATGACTTGTCGTATCCTGATCTTTAGATAAGATTAAAAAAAAGGTCAATATAAACAGAGTCTTTCATTTCTATGAATATTAGTTATTATCGAAATATGACTGTTGCTTGGGGGATTAATCAAATTTGAAAAATCATTTTTTTTCTCAGAGTGAAGTGTTATATCAAATTAAACTAATAAACAATGATCCATTTTAACAAAAAATGAACAAGGGACATAACTACGTCAAAGGTATGGACAAAAAATTCAAAACAACGGAGGAAGGTATGCTTGATAAAGTTAATTCTTATAGAGAGACTTTGTGCTTTTTCTAAAGACGAATTTTGCCATTAACTGGATGAATTTTAATGCTTTCGAGAGGTCCATAAGGTAAGCAGATTTATCTTGTTAATATTTTCTTTTAACAAAATGAAAAAATCGAAAACGAAAGTTGAATTTTTCAATGCAACAAAGTATTAACATGAATATGTCGATCATCTTTCTGGAAATAAAATAAAGGGCATTTGAAAATATGAATGGACACGAGTCACATTGTGTTATATAAGTGTACACTGCACATAAGCCTTTTCATTTATAAAGATGTCTTTATATAAGTCAACAGATTGACATTTTCGAACGATCAATTATTTCTCGGGCTAATGGATTTTTACGAGAAGCACTGACTCTTACAGTTGACCTGTTGACTGTTACTTGGACATTTAAACATGTATCAGCTACGGAGGTACAAAATTGACAATGGATAAGAAAATTTTTCTAGTGGTCATAGTAAAGGTGTTAGGGGCACTTGTATGTGAAGGTTGAGGGTTGAGGGTAGGGTGGTTGTCGTTTTCTTCAAGGAAAACTTATATGTGCTTTGAAAAATCCCGTAATTTTCGTTGAATTAAATGTTGAGCTAAATACTTATATCGCAAAAGAGGTTCCATTCACTGTCCTAGTGTGAGTTTAATTTGTCAACCGTAAAAGTCAGGGCTTCTCATAAAAATCCATTAAGCAATTGTAATTTATATATTTAAAAACCCATTAAAAGTGAATGTATCATTGTTTATCGTTTTTTTGTAACACAGGTATTCGTAATCATGATGTCAACAAGTCAAGATATTATAACATGTGATGTATGCAAGCAAGAGCCACTGCACCATTTCTGTAATGGTTGTGAAATCCGTTTGTGCAAAAACTGTGTCCTTACCCATCTAGAATCTGAATCTGTAGAAGAACATACTATAGTACAATACAAACATAGAGATGCCAGAAACATTCAGCCGAAAGTGTGCCATGGTCATCCCTCAATGCTTAAAACATTATATTGCAAGAAATGTTCTGCCCAGATTTGTTTAAGTTGTGTCGCCGAGCATGGGGACCATATGCTTGAAGTTGTTGACTTAAAACAATTTGTTAATTCTCAGTATATAGAGATCGTTAAAATTTCAGAACATCTAAATATCAAATCATTACCAAAATGTAGACTGAGTATTGAAAAAATGAGAGTACTACTGGAAGAAGCAAACACAAAATATGACCAAGAACGTCAAAAAATATTTGACGTAGGAGAGCTTTTGCATTGTAAAATAAAAGAAGAAGTTGATGATCTTCTCGCAGAAATAGACAAACAGAAAAAAGAAACATTAGAAAAGCTTCAAGATTTAAAAAAAAATGTACTGAAGAAAAACTACAAGAAATTGATGAAACAATAGAAATGTGTGAGGCGACTAAATCATCTCTTGATGAAATTTTGAAGTTCACCTTTGATGAAAGCTCTTTAGACATTGCACAAACGACTAAGTCACCTTTCCTCAGTTCAAGACCCCAAGAGCGTGCACTTTAGATGTTGGTTTGTTAAAAAGGTACACATGTTTTCTAAGTTTTGGAACATGAATGAACCGTGATAAAAAGGTTTATGTTTGTGATAATTAAATGCAACCTATTCAAAGCTGTTCCTAACATGTAATTTCAACACAACAAAAGTATAGCATTCACCATGATGACGATATAGACATGGTGTAGCTGCTAGGTAGTGTGCAATGTAAATGAGATACTTCTTGGATGTCTAATTTTATTAAAAAGTCTCAACTGTAAAGAGAATAATTTATTTGGAAACAACTTTCAAGATTTTTGAAAATTAGACCAAATGAGGAGGAATTATTCAAACTGACATAACAGTGAACTTTTTTTTTTACTATTTACATGGAATTTATTTTTACAATTTTATGAGGAAGACAAAAAATTAATGAAACTTTTATTATAAGAAGTACACTTTGCGAAATTAATTAATGTTTATTAATTAACTTTGAATTATGCGTGTTTCATTTATTATTTACCAGCATCAAAGAAGAAAGAAGATTGATAGACAAACCATTAGACGATGACAAACCAGTAAAGGTATGAATTTTAACATAACCCAGGTTGACGTTTTGTATAGAATGAATAGGAAAACATGAAACTAGGCTTTTAAAGTGCGAAAACACATTTAATAAAGTGTTGTAAATGTAAAGTAAAACATATGGAGATAACTTACAGTATTCAAGATCAAAAGTTAAAAAAAACTACAAAAAAGGAGCAGAGCAAACATGGACCTCTGAAACATCAGAGATGGGATCGAGTGCCATGTAGGAGTGAGCATCCCCTGCCTACCGGTCATTTTATTTTCATTAAAGAGATTTAAGTTTAGTTGTACTTTAACTTTAAACCTTTTTCATTTTACATTGCTGACCTAATTTAACTCTTTACAACTTACTGATCTGTTATGCAACATAACTTAATGTTCACGTCATAGAAATTTGACGTTACCATTTCCCTGCAAGCACTTCTTAGCATGGTATAATTTTTCCTAAATATAGCTTAAATAATATTATGCCGTAATATTTTCATAAGAAAATAACTTTTCATATTTTATGTAATTTTTGCAAGTAAAAAAATTGTAAGGAAAATTGGCATCAAATTGAAGATTAAATGAACTTTTTTAAAGTGCGTGAAAATGCTTGATTGCCTGGAAACAGTATATGCGTGATTATGCTTTAGAAACAGGAAATGCTATATGCGTTAAAATGCGTGACTGCGGGGAAGGGGTTATGTCAAGACAAATAAAAATTATTTTTTGATTATATTTGGGTGCAAGAAAAGTAGGGGAGTAAGGAGTAAAATTGTTATTTTTGCGACGTTCATTTGACACCTTTGTGGCTGTCAGTCTCTGATTGCATAAGGCGCCTGATAACTGTAAAATCAAAATTTACATTTGCGTTTAATTTTTGTTGTTTTTTGAGGTATGAAGATACTCATGCATTCATCTCCACCACTAAATGTAAAATGTTACAAACATAACTACTCAATAATTTTTCATCCACAAATTCAAATTCCCACGAACCAAGAGTTTTTACCCCAACCACGAAAATTTGGCCCCACGAAAATATGTGATTTTACAGCATTGTTAAACTATCTTTGGTACGAGGTTCGTCCTTCACCATTAGCTGCCTATAATATGAAACATATTTGCATGTCATAAATAAGATATTGAAGATTTCATATACATGTAATACATAAATATATAAAATAAAGAAGAGAACTGTCTATGCATGGCAAATTACAGGAGAGAGAGAGAGAGAGAGAGAGAGAGAGAGAGAGAGAGAGAGAGAGAGAGAGAGAGAGAGAGAGAGAGAGAGAGAGAGAGTTTTATCTATACTTTTCTTGCAAAGTAATTATATTTTTCCGCATGAATATATGTTTGAAGATATAAAATTAACTTTACAGGAAATAAAGAAGGAAGGAGAATGTCAAGTTCAAATCCTTTTTATTGAGGTAGATCTTGGATTATTTATTTCCTAAAACATTAAATTTTGCATAATATATAACATCAACAATATACTTGTATTATCTTTAACCAATACAAATATCAGTTATGCATTCAGAAGTTTAATATTTGATGCAGTAAAAATTTCAACAGTTTAATTTTTATTTGAAAGGTGCTAATTAGTTTTCCTCGTTTCAATTATCTTTAAAAAGGCTACATTTATTTCCTTTACAAATATTTTAAAAATGATTGTGAGTTTGATATAAAAAATGTATCTAGCACAAAGGAAGAAATAATCTTGATATCATTTATCATGAAAATCTATAAAAATCATGAAAGATATGGCATAATGTTGATAAGAATTGCTAATTGGTCACTTCTTAGAATCCTCATGCAAAACCAATAGATAACTTACTGAAGAATTGTCGACGCTACAAAGGGGAACTTCGATTCGACAAAGAGTTGGATGAGGCCTCAGTTGAATATAGAATTCTTTTGAAAAAGTCCTCAAGTACCGGATCTAGGGTAATTATTGTCTTACCTTCTATTTATTGGTCCGTTGAAGACGGAAGTCGGAAGCAGAACAATGGCAGATGTGCAATAAAATCGGAGAGGACAGATCTAAAATATAATCAACACTGAAACCAAATATTGTTTCTTTTATGGAAGTTATTCAATTAGTTCGCGAACTTTTTGATCATCCCTCATATATCAAATATTTATTTGTGTTTTAGGCCATATAATATACATGTATAATTCTCATAGTTAACAACTGACAATCCATATATTGTATATAATCACTTTTAATCTTTCTCCACAAATAGAAAACTTCCCCTCCATACGAAATAAGTTTTTTTGATGACGAAGAAAAAAGATGCCAAGCACCCTTCCTCTATGATATTATAAGTTTAATCTCAAAAAGATATCCAAATACAAGATGGAAAAAGGCTATGACGGAATTTATTGGTTTGACAGCACAGATGGGACCAAAACGACAGGTAATTAATATGTCTTTTATATCCATTTTACAAAAAAATAATTAAATTCTCGTTAAAAATAAATGTTTTTTTTTCTTAACAAAAGCATCAAAGTATTTTGGTTGATGAGAACTGAACAAAAACAGAGGAGATTTTTCTTATCGACCAATTGATAAAAGAGATAACTTTTCATATTAAAAGAAATCCTTACGTTACTCTCGTACACTGTAGGTTAGTAGTTTCCCAGAATTCAATAACTGAGTTGTACATGTAGGAGTAATTCATCTGATCACAGCTGACATGTGATAGAAACACAGCTTCCATTTCCATCGCCTTACTTCTCTAATTTTTCTAATTAAATTTGACAAAAATCATTTAAAGTCAGTTTTGAATCATTTACAATTTGAATAATATCTTTAGTTTATCGACCATGTTAGAAACGGTTTGGAAGTGAAATATTTGGAGATAAGATAACGAACATTATTCAATATCCATGAAACAATACAAAATTGGAGCAGAGCAAAAAGGGACCTCCAAAATATCAGAGGTCTGATCAGGTGCCATGGAGGAATGAGCATCTCCTGCTGACCGGTCACATCCACCATGATCAGACTAGGGGTAATGGCAATGTGTATTGGTAAAGCATTGTAATTATTACATTTTTCAAAGTAATAGGGTGTAATGTGTAAAGCATTCATCTTATTGTAATTTCATGAATTACTTTCATTATTGAATTCAATAATTGAATGATGAATTCAATAAGAAAGAATGTCTGTGTCCATGTTTGCTCTGTGAAACTCAAAATGAATTTAATTACTCATAATAATTTCTCTATACTTTTCTTTATTCTTTATTCGTTATGATGATTTTTATCTGTAATAATAAATTTGTTGAATTTGTCATAACAAACGCAAGAATTTGTAAATAAGAATTGAACTTTTTTAAAGGAATTCTAAAACTTGTTTTAACGAATTGAATTCGCTGAATCCTTACATCGAATATATGTAAAAGTTTTACTCTTGATTATCACAGTGTATCTCAAATTAAGCAGCTTAAACAAATGAAGAACAGAGCATGAATATAGTTTTGTTGAGCTGATGATGTACAGAAATAATTAAACAACAAATGTTACCCATAGGCCACTTTTTCATATATGCTACACATTTCAAATGTGTTGTTCCGGATATTACCTAATACAAATTTTTGATATCATTATAATGAATATTTTTGGTATTGGTAAGAGAAATATAATACAACGCTCCTCGGGCAATGAAGTGTGGGGGGGGGGAGGGGAGGGGGGGGCACAACCCCTTTTATCATCAGTCGATCTGCGCATTCTGCATCAAAAACTAGAACAAAGTAAATGAAGACAAACAAGGTTATTATAATGAGGGAAATGTTTGAGAATAAAGGGTTTTGAAAAAAGTTGAAACCTAGACCCGCTCTCTCTCTCTTTTCAAAATAGGATTTTCAAGTTTGGACAATATTCTTTCCCTTTTTTTTTGTCAAGTTTTCTCAGATAAATTGATTTTTTTCTTCAACATTTTTTTCATTGTAAGCATATAGAAACAAATACCCCCTCTTTAATGTGCTAATGTTTGGTCTATAGATACAGATATAGTACAACTTATGATCATTCTAACATGACTTTTTGCGACATACATATTCGTAATTTATCAAAACTTCTATCATAGATTTATACCAATAAACATGTCTATAGAAAATAAGGAGGGACCAGCCCCCACCCCTCCTTTCGATCTGCTAGCATACTGCATGCTATTATTAGACAATGAAACTATTGACACATTATATTATATTGACTATATCTAACACACAAAATAAAAAAAAAACCTGTTCATTCAAATATTTAAGATATTGAGAGTTTTAAACAATATTCAAAAATAAAATTTTGGCTTTAAATTAGTGATTTCCCTGATTGAATACTTTTTCGTGTGCTACAAAATTCATTTTATTTTGAATCGGCTTATCTATCATAAAATGAAGTAAATTTTTATAAAATTTCATATCATAATCATCATCAAGGAGATCGCTAAGAGGTTATGATTTTTTAAACTTTAATTCTTAACTACAATTGGTGTTTCAATGCGATTTACAAGCGGTATAAAATATTTTATAATATTATACTTTCATGTAAATTACTTGAATCTGATTCGTTGAGAAACATTTGTTAAAAAATTACCCGCTGAATAGTGAAGCCACGCCCTCCTTCGTAGCAACTGTCAACATTGCTTGACGACGGGTCATATTCCAAAAAATAGCAACTGCGCAGAATTTATGCGCGCACGGTTCACTGACATATGTAAAAAACATTCAGTATAATGTAATAAATATTGCATGTAGGTGAGTGTAACATTGGAAATTTTCACCCCTCAAAAACCATTGTCAGCTTCGGCTGCGCCTCGGTTGACAATGGTTTTTGAGGGGTGAAAATTTTCAATGTTACATTCAACTACATGCAATATTTATATCACATAAAAAAATTGCAAACATTAAAATTTACTGAGGTCACATGGACATGTAAATGAATTTTCATTATCTATGTTATGTAATTTCTTTCCGTAAAATATCTCCGAAATTATATAATTATCGATAAATGTTTAAGAAACAAGTGTTCATTGTAAGTTAGGATGTCCTAACTTAAGATGTTCCTAAGTCACCTTCGAGATACATCTTATGGTATGTCCTAAGTTGATCTGCGGATGTTCCTAACTTTCTTCCTAAGTCGTATCTAAGGAATGGTCTTAAGACAACTCTTAGGAAAGTTTCATGAACATGCCTGAAGGATTTTAAAACTATGCCTCAAGCTGAAATCTTTGAAATCGAGGACCAATCAAAATCTAAAAATTATAAGATTAGAATTAGAAAAATTTGATCTATTTCTCGTGTGTCAGTAAGGTCAGTGAATCTGAAATCTTTAGGCTAGGATGGGTCACTTAATACGAAACATTCCTAAGATTAAGAAACATCATCATGACCTTCGAAGTTATATTTGATTTGACTTGATTCTTGTAAAGGAATGTACGATGCAATGCTAAAATTAGTATTTTCCCGAAGGATTTGGAGATAACGAACAGTATTCAATCTCAAAGTACATGAAACAATACAAAAAAAAGAGCAGAGCAAACAAGGACCACCGAAACATCAGAGGTGGGATCAGGTGCCATGGAGGAGTGAGTATCCCCTGCCGACCGATCACATCCGCCGTCTGCTCCTTGTCATGATCAGAAAATAACGGAAACAATCCGTCGTCAATTCAGTGTATAGATAATGGACTAACAATTGGTATGAAAAACGTCAGTCAGCATTTGATTCAATTATTGATTGATTGATTGTATACTGTTTTACGTCCCTCTCCAGAATATTTCACTGATACGGAGACATCACCATTGCCAATGAAGGACTGCAAATTTAGGCCTTTGCTCGGTACTTACGGCCTTTGAGCAGGGAGGAATCTTTATCGTGCCACACCTGCTGTGACATGGGGCCTGGGTTTATACGGTCTCATCCGAAGGACTGCCCATTTAGTCGCCTTTTACGACAAGCAAGGGGGTACTGAGGATTTATTCCAAACCGGATCCTCAGGGGGATGATAAATTGTATTTGCTGAGTAGGTCATTGTATCGACCATAGAACTTACGAAATGATGACTTTAAACGAGACTGCTGATATTCTTGTTTCATCAACTTGCTTGTCAATAATTTACCTCGTTTTAGAAATTGTTCATACGTAGAGCATCCTCTTGCGTATGGAATCAACTGAGATATATATATGTATGCAGGTGATGAAGGTATATTGCTGCATAAGTAAGGGAAGTTGATGATAGTAAAGTTAAAGTCATCACGTTTATTATGTAGCTTGGTTGTTAGATTACCATTAGTGTCTTTTTCAAGTAAAATATACAAGTATGAAGCAGAAGTGTCGGACTCTGTGGTATCTTGTATCTCAAGCTCACCAGGATATTTCGTATCGACGTAGGAATGGAAATTATCATTATTAATAGACAATACGTCGTCGATATATCTAAATGTCGAGTTGAAGGCCACGGCAAGTGTTTCCTTTTTTCACGCATAAGATTTTGCATAAACTCTGCTGCATATGAATATGAAAATAAGTCTGCTAATAACGGAGCGCAATTTGTAGCCATGGGAATTCCAATAGATTGTTGGAATACCTGGTTTCCAAAAAACACATAGATGTTGTCAATCAGAAACTCAAGCATCTTCTTGATGTCAACTTCAGAGTACTTCTGTGTGCAATCAGAATCTGTTTTAACAAAATAATTTTTCAAATGACCAATGACGAGGTAAGTAAATTTACGAGCGTTTTGTGTTATTTGTGTATAATTAGTATTCACGCTTTATTAACAGGAAGAGGAGAAAGAAGAGGAAGTTTATCATAATGCAAAGGATGGAGAAAGCAAGGATCTTAAAACTCCAGTTGTTAACGTTCTGTTCCTTGAGGTATTTTATATTTCCAATATTTATCATGAAACTGATAATAAAGGGTATGGAGATAACGAAGGGTATTCAATTTATAAATTTATCCCCTCAAAGGGACTAGAATTCGAGTTAACCGAGCTGAAATGAAGGTAGCCAAATGGAATGTTTTCATCAGACAGTTAAAGGTCGGGAAATTGAAACAAAATATTAATTCAAAGCATCCAAATTTAATACTAACACGAAGATATAATTACATTTGTAAGTAAAAAAAAATAGCTATATGGTATGCTTTCAAATTGAATAGAGGGTCTTTTTTTAAAAATGGGTTATATCCTTTTAGGTATTGCAATTATTATAACTGCTCGTCCAGTTAAAATGTTTGTACTTTTGTTGGGTCCTTTACAGACATATTGGAAGCAGATATGTTTTGGAGACTGTTTTAATATATATCAATCGAAGAACTATGTCAAAAATATTTCATCATTAACAGCAATGTTGATTAAGTTCAGGTATAAATATTCTGGATGATTAACACTTGTCTAAGGTCAAGATCTAGTAAATGACAGATGCCTACAGATTTCTCAAATTTAAGAAATAAATTCCTTTAATGTATAATTGAAGCTTGGCTAAATATGGTGTTTCGGGTCATAATTTGAGGTAAAAGAAAATAAAAAAATATATATATTAAAAATGATTGATCGTTATTTGAAAAATGAAGAAAACCAGTCATGAATCTGGTAGGTTTTTTTTTCATATTGACAAAGGAAATGTATCCTGATTGCCTACTGTCTCTCAGAAAATGGCGATTCGTATGTTCATGGCCTCTTCTTGAAATTTACAACAGGCATCGGGATTCCTTTTCATATGACGTTGAATTCCATGAAAATACCCTTTTTTCTACATAATTATGTTCAAACCCTAAAAAACGGGAAAAATAAAATTGAAATTGATTATGACGTCATAATGAATCTAGCATCAAAATATTAGTCGAAAGGCATTTACTAGATCTTGACCTTAATACGTAACAGTAAACACTGACACATTATTTTCATTACAAGTATCAAAATCTACAACCAATAGCAAATTTTCTGGAGAATTGTCGATGCTTTAAAGACGATTTTCAGTTCGGTGAAGAACTTGATGAGGCTGTGACTGAATACAAATGTCTCCTGAAGAAGGCAAAAGAGACGGGATGTCCGGTATTGTGTTTGAGGAATTGAGTGCAATATGAAACGTACATGAAATATAAATCATTTATAATCACTTATATCCCTTATAACAAATTTTAAATCCTTTTTTTTAATTTTATCGGGAAAATTAATAGTTCTATATTGTACTTGCTCTTTTAACTTTTTATGTTACTTATATTAGACTATTATTCTTTATATGTAGAAAATATGTTACACCAACGGACTAATAGCATGACAAAATAACTTTTTCTTTAGGTACCAAAGAATGCACCACCAAGCCAGTTGAATGCTGTAACTCTAAGCGAGAAACGTCAGGCACCTTGCCTATATGTAGTGATTAGTGATGTAGCAAAAAGGTGTCAAAATGCAAAATGGATGGATGCTGTAACAGAATTCATAACATTAACAACAATATCACAATCAGAACCAAGGCATACTAAACATCAGGTTAGATAAACGAATATTAATTTCCAGGTTATCTAAAAAAATAATATAATTCACTAGAGGATTTCTCAACAACAATTCTAGGTTCCTTTTTAATAACCGTACAAAAGTTAAAATGAGCTTATGCTAATACCCCATCATTCCTCAAGTTTGAGTAAGTCTATTCTCATGTCACTATCACAATAATGTTAAGGGAAGTAACTTCCATGGATGATGCATCTAGGAATACAAATTATTATACTTGAATAAGATGCTAGATTTACCTGTATTTCGAGCCTGACAAAGGTTCTAAACCAGCAATAAGTGCTTTATTGACTAAACCTGCAAAGATAATGCATATGGGAATATGAAGTACGCATCTGCCCCAAAAGGATATGGCCATGCTTCTTTAGTTTTAATGAACATTTGATATGTTCAGACAAATTCATTACATGTAAATATTAGCCCTAAGGTATCAAACTTAAACAATTGCTGTATTTAGGGATGTTTTGGGTGTTGGACAGTTTTTGATGATAAACAGCTTAAAGTTTTTGAGAAGTATATTTTAAAGTAATTTTTTAAAGGTGAACAGTGAGGATACTTGCTTGGTTGATTTACACTACTATATATTTTTTTCGGATGCTGGATCCTACTAAGGTTTTCTGGATGGTTGAAGTAGCTAAAACTTTGAGTGCATGTTCATTTCTAAGTAATATACTGTGAGCTCAACAGTAACGTACCTTTAGTTAATGATGCATCAAAGGATTCAATGCATTCCATGCTGGAACTGACTAACATTCTATTTGTGACTAATCAGTGTATGCCCACTTAACTTTAAATCCTTCCAAAAACACATTTGCACTGATTTTGCATCTAGGATGCTTAATACCAAAACACTGAGTCAGGTGAAAATTCCTTTTCTTTTTTTTTGGGGGGGGGGGGGGGATTTGAGCTTCGTAATTCATGGATATTCTTTAGCTGTGAAAAAACTAGTTTCATTGTCCCTATCGCAAGTGAGTTAAGGCTAAATATGGGCTTTTCTATGCAAATAAGCTAAGGAAAATGTATAAATTGTATATTTTATATACGGAGAAAGTTCAAATTGATTTTCTCATACATACGTAGTACCCACAGTATATTATTGCAAGTGCATATTATGACGTCATATTATGACATCGTAGTTCTTTCCCATTCAAGGTAATAGAAAACATCAACAAAACAGCGTCGGCGCAAGGGCACATCCTATTCAATTTAAAATAATTAAAGTATAATATTAAGGAAAATATTATTAAAATTATTAAAACTGTTTTACAAATTCTATGCTCTTCTTCAATCGATAGAAATTTTACTAAACTTACACTAGATTGAGCATTTTTACCCTGTTTCAACTAAGATCTGTACGAATAGTAATTAAACAATTGCAGTGTCGACATTTGTGCAGCAATATCTTAAATCCTTTGAATATTCTGCTTCTCTTTGTACCTTGTTTCTGTAAAACAAGGTAAGGTGTGCCCTTGCGCCGAAGCGATTTTGTTGATGGTTCTTATAAACGTGTGTAGTAAAGGTTGATGACGTCATAATATGACGTTATATTGTGTACTGGCAATCGCGTATCGTGGGTACCAAGAATGTATTAGAAATCAAGTCTTAACACTTTCTTTGTGGTATGTATAGCAATTATGGATCTTAATTATTTTGTATAGAAACCTCCATACGTAGCCTTAACTCACTTGCAATGATAACAGAACTAATTCCTCACTAGAATAAACTACAACAGTTCCTTTACAAAATGGTCGAGTTAAAAGACCATATCTCTCAAAGGTTTTCCATAATGTGCATTTCAAACCAGATATTAGATTTCATTTTAAGAATTGTTAAAAATGAAAATTTTATATGAGTCAGTAGGGGGATGGTGAATTTTAACTTTTGCAAAACAGTCCCAATGGAGTATGTTATTTAATAGAGACCACGTTCTACCTCTGGATACCAGAAGAAAAAGGAGAAAGAATACAGGAACTCTATAGATAAGCTGCTAGACCAGGAGTGGGACCCCGTGTTTATCCCTAAGGCCGCTGTGGGGGACGATTACAGACATTTCTACACATCAGAGAGTGTCCTTAGGTCAAGTTTTCCTGACGCTGTAAGGATCATTTTAATTCATATAATAATAATAATGCACAAAGTATCATTTTGATTATAATCCTGAAAAGTTACTTTCTGGCTTAAGATCAAATAATATAAATTATTTAAAACAAATTATGCCAATGCATTTTTTAAAGAAATGTAAATAGTTTGATAGGTCTAGAAAGCATAAAAATGTCATCTTCAAATATCATTACATTACAAGAAGAGATTAATAGATGAATGTACTGAACTGATATCGGATAATAGTCTACGTATTTATAAGTTTTATATCTATCCAACGGGGTCTTTTGGTATCCGTTTTCACAATTTTTATGTGTTGCATCTTCTATTTTACGTTTCGATCTGACACACATTGGGCGATTTTCTCTAGTCACTATATGAATTTTGCTTTTCTTTTTAAATTGTGAGGGCTACATACTCAGTATCTCTTATTCTCAACATATTTCGATAAGAATTAATGTTAGACGTTTAAATAATTTCATAATGTAGTGCCATTTTGTATCTTTTATTTCATGTTTTGATCAGACAGCTTTTAAGGGAATCCAATAGCAAATCGATAAATATCAGAAAGAGTAAAGAAATAATAATAATAATAATGAAATTGTAATAATTCATAATGGAAAATTCAAAACCTCTCTTATCTAATGTTGAAAGTCATCATTTGTTTTTGATTTTTTTTAAAGTACATATTTAACATGGCCAGTTCAACGTTAAGTAAACCTGATGATGTTCCACTAGAATTCAGAGAAAGAACCCTGTTTCATTTTCTGCTGTCAACTGACATGAAAAAGTATGGAGTAAACCCCGAGGATGCCTGGAGAGACTTTGGTCGATGTATTTTGTCTGAAAAACAGTTAGACCTAGCTCGTCGTGCAGTGGTAATACAAAAAAATCCTATGTCAAGAATAAAGCTAACATACCATTTTCTGAAAGTTTCAATCTGTGTTTTTCTGATATTTGTCATAAATTGATATTTTTTTAATGTAAAGGTCCCTGATCTTGACAAATATGTGATTGTCAGCAAACATACCTTTTACAAGCTACAAAATGAGGTGAAGGAAAAGACGTAAGAAATTGAAGAACTTTCTACCAGGTTTAAAAGTCAATCGATATACGTAGCACTAGAATTTTTTCAATGATAATAAGACCTTTCATTTAGAAGAAGATTCTTTACATGTATATACAGTGAAAAAAAAAGAGGATAAATGTTTAGATTTTAGAAACTTTTTATAGATTGAAGCCAGATTTTTTTTTAAATATTTGGAACTGTTTACAAAGCTTCTATAAATAGATAAGCATATATGGCCTTCTTGTTTGAGTTGAATTTAAATTTACAGATTGCCATGGTGTTAAATAGGGACTTCTTGGTTTAGTCTATACTGATTTTACTGAATTGAAATTAGCATGATTGATTTACTGCAGAACTACTCCCAGAATTCCAAAACGCGCAAGCGCATTTGAAGCTCTTCGTATCATAACTAGTCAGCCCGCGGGCTGACTAATCAGGTTTAAGATTAAAAAATTGTCCTTCAAAAGGATTTACCAAAACATAATACATGTATGCATAACACTCGATGTCGGCATTTATAGTACTGCTTGTGTGGTCAATATTATGTTGTAGAGAATCTCCGGGTTAACACAGTCGTATGATGAAACCTTCAGGAAGAATGCCTTCATCTTGATAATTTTATTTTCGTGTATATTTTGGTGCAGGTTATTTTGTTGTGAAAATGATGACGCATTTATAAAATAAGTGTAAATCTTTCCTCTTAGCAGATAAAACATTTTTGATGGTTTAATCACGATTCTACAAACTAAACAGGAAAAGTTATACAGGACACAGTTCCCCGATACATGTGCACCCAAAGACCGGCGAAACAGATATCAACAACAACTTATCATATAAAACAACCTCTCTCTTACAACATTGTTTTGATGTGTTAGAGTTCACGGGACCCAGTAAAGCAACGTGTTCTCGGCAGGGAAACGGGATCGGAGATTTTAATACTCTCGGTAAATGTAATGTAAAATGGAACCCCTGTGATAACAAACGCACTTCACGGAGAGAGTCCTTTTCCTGCCAGTAACAACGATAGATCCGAGCAGTCAATTGTCGAGGTCCTGTTTATTTTTGATTACATCAAGAATGCATTCTGCTCAACTGAAAAAAATCTCATTCTTACCGAATTCCACCGATTACATTTCATAAATTATGGAGTTATTTTTTAAAAGAACTATTTAACGAGATATTTCAGAATATATGCCAATTTATAGACATGGTATTTATCATTTCAACCACGCATTTTAAAAAATCTTGAAAAGCTGCATTGTGCAGACAGGCTTGGCCACTATACAGTTATAAATATAATTTTAAGGCATATCAAATTATTTCGAGATTTATACCGATCTTTGTGTATTGAGAGAAGCAGACGAAGATTTCGTTGGCGCGGCGTCTTTTTTGGCGCGTAACTGGGATCTTCGTCTGTTCTGAGTCACGTCAAGGTTACGACGTCTGCTGCAGAAGTTGTACGGAGGTAAAAACTCGGCCAGCTTTGATCTATAAACCCAGTTTTAATGAAGCATATGAAGTATATATGAGTAATGTTCATAAGCTTGACGTTTCTGGAGGAAGCAGATTAAAAGTTTGACATTTTTCTTGTAATAATTACTCTAGCCTTGTTAACGAAGTGCAAAAACAAAGATCACATCTGGATTGGCTTTCACTGTAAAGTGGTGAAGAATGCAGTTCTAGATCTCCTAGAAGACACAGAAAAAGCTCCTTTTTTCTGGCTACAGGTCTGTAGCTCGCTGGTCTGATAAAAATGGGTAGACAACAATAGAACTAATTTTTCACCCAATGAATAAAGTGTATATGTATCACATCTCAGCGACCTATATATCTGCATCAATAATTAATTCTGTTTGCAATTGCAGGTATAATCAAAGCATGTACAAGAATTAGATGTACATGTAGCCATCAAGGATTTAAGAGAGCTAAATAGAGGGATTAGTGTAATATTGTATTCATAGCATTAAAGTTGTCAAGAAGGGTTAATGTAATTACAATGTAGTTTCGTATTACTATATTATTAGTATATCCGAATCAATATATCACTTGAACCTTCGGTAATTTATTTAATGCATTGATAAAGTTCAGAGAATGAAATTTGTACGCCCCCAGTGAATAACAGATGGAATAATTAACACTGTCCTCTACAAAAATTTGTTTTTTTTAAATTAAAATTTATATAAATATGACATTGTCATATATAAATTTTGATTGAAAAAATTAATTTTTTTGTAGATGACTTTCTCTGAGATAGAGTTATATTGCTGAGCTGCTCCACTCCGTCCAACTGAGAGGCGGAATCTGTGAATAATCCCTGACTTGATAGAAATTTTTTTCTTTTATTTTTCAATATGTCCACTGTTCAAACTATTAATACGCTAATTATGATACATTTTAAGAATTCTTTAAATACCAGTATGGACCGAAATTCCATGACCATTAACTTGCTATTTCAGATGAGTTCAGTAGTAATTATAGAATTGCCTTATCTGCAGAGCGGGACAATTTTCTCCGTATAAGGAATAGGATCTGTCTTAGTCACACAGTTGCGTAATGTAAAGTAGTTCCTGTTTAGACCAACACAGCTGTTTCGTGTATGTTAGTTCAAGGACACTCGTATAAATTGGTAGATACTCCTTGTATGCATTAGATGTAAGTAATATTCGTACTGTGTTGACATTGGATTCTCTTTTCACTTACAATCTTAGTTAAATATCGATCTTTTGTTCATTATCTATTGTTAGACGTTCCCTAAACATTCTTTGTATGGAATGAATGGACGGAATTTATAAATCGACCCATTATTAAATGACTATTCCATAAATAGAATCATATTCCATGTGGGCTGTTCTTTTATATAGATAAATAACACCAGACTAATCATACATCGGATAATACCCAACATTACGGTAATAAGTGTAACCTTGTCCATTCTCCCGGCGAGGGCGAATGATACAGATCTTTATTACATCTAACGGGTATGACTGAAGTCACCAAAGAGCGTAGGTGTTCTGCTACACCTAATAAAAATATATGTCAGTAATACTAATCAGTACAATTGACAATGAAATGAGAGAAAATAAACATTTTATCATCATCATCGTTTAATCCCATCCTTATCATCATCGTTGTCATTATCATCACTTAGTCATGTCATCCATTATGGACACTGACGCCCTTGACTTATTGGTCCAAGATGAGGATCTCGAGGAACTTTTGAAATTATCATCCTGTCCATTTGAGTTTCACCCAGGAATGAGCTGTCCAGTTGTGTCCTGTGGCTTCACCTCCTTCACCACCAGGAAGAGCTATTCCAGGCACTGGGAGACCAAGCACAAGCTTCAACATGTGATCCTCTTTTGCTCCATCCCAGGATGCAAGTCTACTTGTAAGCGGAAGACCGATATGCGATTCCACCTCAGAAGTATACATCACTTAACGCAGCTGTCTGTAGAAAATCAACTCAATCTATGTCAACATGAACTTAAACCAAGCAGTAATTACATTGATCCAGGCAGTCTTAAATTTGTTTCTCGTCTCCCAGTTGCATCGTCTGCCAGCACCCTGGAATCAGCTCCGCCACAGGCACCTGACACTGCGACCTCCATCAGTTCCTCTGCCATCAGTTCCTCCTTAGTGACATCGACCATCAGTTCATCCTTCATGCCATCTGCCACATCATCATCCTCTATCATTTCATCAGTTCAGCCATCCATCATTGCTCCATTGCTGCCACCATCCGTTGTGTCGTCTGCGACCTTGCCACCCACTTTTCCTTTCAAGTTCGGGTCATCTGGAACTCCTCTGTGTCCGCCAGTTGCTCAGCCAGACGTTCCTCCTGTACACGCTACAGCCGTGACCGCGAGCCAGACCGAGGATTCCGCTTTCCTTTCCTTACATTCCATCCCTGTGGAGAAAACAGATCTTGAACAGTTTGTATTCAATATTGATGTTGAAATTGAACGTTTAATTAAATTAAAAGAAGTAGCTAATGCCAGGTTGAATGAGAGAAGTGAGCTTATGCGTGAGAGAGAGTTGAGGCGAGAGTTAGAGAGAGAGAATAGGAGGTTGAGGAGTGAGATAGATAGCATGAAGAGGAGTGAGATTGAGCGTGAGAATGCGTATTTTTCCAGAGATGAGCGTTCAGAGATGTTTGAGAGTGCGAATGGTAATTTAAATTGTTACAAAAGAGACAGCACCAGTTTGTCCAACAGGCTAGGTAAGAAGGTTGTTTTAGAGCCGTACAAGATTTTTGAGGAGTAAATGTTTGTTGGTTTTTTTTTGTATTTATGTATGTCACATCATCATATCTTACCATTTGTCAATATCATCATGTTCATGCTTTTCATTATTCCATTTTCGTGTTCATCTTGAATTTTCTTCCTATGCTCGCCTGAAATTACATTTGTAGATCTATGTACAGATGTGCTATCTGAGTATTTTTTTCAACAGACTAAGTTGTGCTTATCTTATTTAAAGATTTTAGTATATTCAATTATTCATTACTATACATTCTCATTGAATCATTTTTTTTATGTTTACCTCAATGTTGTGCCGGACTTTCATTCTCGTACCACATTCCACGTTTTCTGTGCCTCAATACCGCCAGTTCAGTGACGTTATTTCCGGTGTATCCGATTTAGACATTTCTTACCGTGTTTATATGTGCATGGACAGTTAATTTGCACGAAGTTGTGTCGAGAACAGTGTATGGACTGTTATAGTCATAGTTTGAATAGATTATTTATATGTCATTAAAATTTGTTGCTAAAATTTTAAAGACAATATTGTTATTACTATTATTTCCCATTGTATGTATATCTGGATATATGTACATATAAATAGTATATGTGTATTATTATACAAATATGGACTCAATGTAGGTCAATATGCATTTATAATGACCCAGGATGACAGATATTGACCGAAGATACATGTATTATATCGACCGAGGGCGCTAGCCCGAGGTCGATATACTTCATGTATCTGAGGTCAATATCTGTCTTCCTGGGTCATTATAAATGCATATTGACCGTGCATTGAGTCCATATTTATTATATTATATAAATAATACTTCCAAATTTTTTTAGTACAATATATATCTTCCTTATGTTTACAGAGATAGTATTAACCATAAATAAGTTGAATGTAAATTTTTCAGAATTCATTGAATATCACTCAGAGGAAATTGTTTCGGTAATAAATTTTAACCCATATCATAATAATAACGCAACATATCTATTTCCGAATAACACAGAATACCCCCTCCCCCAGATTGAGAATCGCACTCGTTTACACTTGCAGAGGAAATGCACTCACAAAATATAAATACCCATGTCTTCTAAGATAAGATACAATCTTACATGGCATGCTTGTCTTTATTTTCTTTAGTCTCCGTAATCGCGTAAACAGCGTCAAAACTCTGCTCGCCGAGTGGAAAAGTCGAACTCAACCATGAAATGGTATGTGCTAAGTACTCCCGAAAAATGTTGACAGATATCCTTGTAATTGTTTTGTATTATAAGCCTCAGAGTTCTTTGCTATGTCTTTTAAATTTTTCTTACCTACAACTTGCGAACTTCCATGTTTGTCTAAAGCGAAAGTGAAAACGAGGCAGCTCGTGCGAGTCATTATTCGTTTTCAGCGGTCGTTATTAAAAAATAAGTACTTCGTATTGACCAATCAGATTATCGGATTTCACAAAGTTATATAATATTATGTGACAATGTGTTTATAGTTGATACAAAGATATGACATATGTGCATATTTTTATAGAGTTTAACCTTGTGTGATATCATTTATTACATAGCTATCTGTTGTTTTTAATATAATGTTGTTATGGATGGATTTAAATTGTTGATTGTTTTCAACTATCTGAGTGAGTATAATGAGTTTATATGTATATGTATAATTACATATGTACTCATGAAAATTACATATGTACTCTTCATATATTTTTTTGAGAGAGAGCCTTGAGTGAAAGTATTTATTTGCATATTTATTGTTTTAAAACATTAATGATATGATATACATGCTTACTTTATCTTTAAAGACTTATGTCTTTGACATAAGGTCTTAAGGGGGGGGGGGAATGTAGTGGAGCTGTATATTTGAATTAGAGTTATCTCTCTTGGATCTCGGATGGGGTGCGCGGTTGTCATTGACAACCGGTGCTACCGTCTGGGATCCGGGCGTTTCTGTTCCGGGATCATCGTTCACTTTGCTTTTCTAATTTCGAGATATAGACGTTTGCAGGAGTTTGTCTCCTATTTATTTATTTATCTGCCAATTTATAACCTTGCTGTTATTATTTCCATTGCCGAATTCATCTGAATCTATCTATAGGTAAATATCACTACATTTCCCTTGCATTTCATTGCTTACTTGGATTATTTTGTTATTTGTTGATTAATCAAATCTAATTTATTAAATAAATCAAAGTCATTTATCATATCTGAATAATTGTTGCTGTTCTTTATAGTTACGATCTAGTATCTCGTGATAATCCGGGATAATTTTAAGTGGACTATTACAGACCACTGTTACAATACAATGGAAATGTAAATAAATAAAAAAAAACATTGATTTCTTTCAATCTTGGCACAGTTTACGAAAGTTCAATGGGGTTTTATTTTCATTTGCCTAATTAATGAAAAAGGCAACAACTGTTAACTATGCAGTATCTTCTTAATTTTCCCCCATAAAGCTTGATACACATTGTCAGAGAGGGCCTGGAGTGGTTTTCAATCAACCGTGACGATGACGTTAACGCGAAAGAGAGTCATATTACGAGCGGTTAATTCGTCCTGTCATCTTTTAAATCGCCACCTTAAAAGTGCAATTTATACAGTAGACTATTATAATCATTATATTCACACGAAAATTGAAAGAAAACAAATCCGTAATTTGATTTTTTGAGCCGGTCAACTTACTGTTGTATTCTCTCACTGGCGCATGCGCGCGTCGTTTGACCTATTTTTTGGCATGGTTACCCATGCCCAATATAGCCAGTGTTTGAAAGATAAACACTCTGATGAAATTCCATGCAAAGGAGAAATAAGGCTCTGGCAGATGCATAAGGGAGACATTGAAGATAATAAAAGTTTTCGTTTTTCACTTTTAGGGGGTATCGTTATATGAGCTTCCATATCTCATAAATTATTGGACAAAATCTAATGGGAATTTGATTATATTCCTTTGAAAGATGATTTTAAAATTTAGATAGGAATACTTAAACATATTAGGAAAAATGAATTTAATTCACCTAAAAAAATTTACCCTGTTTTTCTTTTTCCTTTCAGTATAAATTCAATAATCAACTACAAAACACTGAATTTTCTATTTATTACATTTTTTCTCTGATTTTCCCTTTTCCTCTGTCTTTTTCTCATGCAGTCATAGGCTAGATGACGTCATAGTTGAGCGGTTGAGACGTCATAACTAAGTAATGTGAGATTGAAAACGTCGTAAACAAGGATTTTAACAATAACGTCAAAGTTTTTGTCTTTAATAGTGTGATCTCTTTGAGAAACAGTTGCCTTGACCCTAATTCGTTTGAATGGAGGATAAATGCAGCTACTGTATTGAACGTTGCGAATCTTTGATTTTAGCGTGCTTTGTCACATTTCTGCAATTTGTGTTAAAGCGCTTCAATCAAATTAGACTAGATGGAAAAAAATGTTTTGCCTTTTTCATCCTCCATACTTATTAATTTATATTATTGTATAAATATATTGTTGTTTAATATACAAGCAGTATGAAGCAAAAACTAAACTAGTCTAGGGAATTTGATTAATATATACATGTCCGAGGGTTGATCTAAAAGTAATGCCACTGTGTCCATTTCTTTAATTTTTGGCGCTATATTATCAAATATAATGTACCAAAAGATGTATAAAAATGAGTCTAATCAAACTTTGAAATTTTATTTAATAATGTTTAATTGATTTAATTTTATAGAAGTTAAAAACATATATAATTCCGAATTTTGAAAACAACAAATCATTTTAATTTGAATTTTTCAGGAATGATTGGTAATAAATATAGCCTCGATCATGTATAATATTGTATTTAGACAATGCATCGATGCATTGTATATTCTATAAAATTTCAAACAGTCGTTTAAAAGTAGCAGAGGGCAAGACGAAGAATTTTTTTTCCAGACAAAGCCCCTAATTGTTTAATCGTAAGTTTTAACAAAATTTTGAAATGTGATAAAAAAGTTAATCAATATATGTATACAAATTCTTTTATCTTTGATTTATTTTATAGTTCTCCTTTATTTCTACAGTGCTCCAAAACTAAAATGCTCTCGTATGTTAATTTTTTTAAGAAACAAAACCTTTATTTGTACCAAGAATTCAATCATTTGTTGTAAAAACGATATAAACAATTTTAATACCTGTCTCTTTGCTTCCAACGTTGTGAGCACCAATCCAATATATTCGGACATAGCTTTTTTCCATCTTATATCTGGATATCTTTTGGAGACAAAACTTATGATGTCATAGAGGAAGGGTGCTTGCCGTCTTTTTTCTTCGTCGTCAAAAAAACGTAGTTCGTATGGAGGGGAAGCTTTCTATTTGTGGAGAAAGATTAAATTTAAAGTGCTTTTGTATAATATATGGATTGTTAATAATATACTTTGTGACTTAATACTGTAAACGTATTTACATTTGGCTGTTTATTCTATTAAGCAGCTTTGGATGAATGAAGAAACCGCTAAATCAAGTACAAAGCTAAATATCTTTTGCATATACACATAAATAAGAATATTAAGAAAAGCTCTGAATCAAATCTACGCTTACTTATTCAAAAGTCAATTTCCGCCAAATATCAAACACGCTAAATATAACATTTACAGCTAGTATATTATATGGCCTAAGATACGAAAAAAAAAAATCTTCTGAAATTAAGCAAATATTTGGATTTCCTTTCGGTGTACATGTTTCAAATTAAGCATTTAAAGATAAGGTATTGATTTTACATTTATTTAAAGCTATATTTAATAATTTGACTTTTATTTGATATTTTATTAACAATTAGAGCTGAATTTGTCCTGTGTTGAATACAAGTACACCTAATTAATAAGATATTTTATGCATAATGTTATGCAGGACAATACTAAACAAAGTGTCGCATGGTAACTCTGTCAAGAAAGACAGCCCCCTTCTTTTTGAATATTGCCAACACGATTTTAAAAGTTGAAGTTGACATAACTTCTCGGGAAATTATCATTACAAGGTTTAAACTTGTTTATCATCTATTTCAAATAATAAAAACCCTTCCTGGTCCAGTTTTAAAAAGTGGTTTCTATCACAACTGTTCTAATAGTATGGGCCCGGTGCAACACAATAAAATAGATTGATTAATGGTATGTTGTTTCCGTCCTCTTCATGATTTATTCACTCAGGTAGAGACATTACCACATACAAGCTTCAAATTTTCACTTTTACTCGGCAATCACGACCATTGAGCAGTGAGGGATCTTTATCACTCCAACGCCTATCGTGACACAGGTTCTTGCTTTCAAGGTCTCGTTTGAAAGATCTGCAACTTTCACTTCAATGTGCACATGGCAAATGAACAGCCGATATCTATTTTTATATAGATTCATGTCAGTTACAGCCGAGATCCTAGCTCAAAACCTCCCGATCCCGAGTGCTCTTCCGACTGAGCTACCGCAAACGATCCAATGAAATAGAAGGTAAGACATTAATTACCCTAGATCTGGTACTTGCTGACTTTTTCAAAAGAATTCTATATTCAGCCGTGGCCTCATCCAGCTCTTTGTCGAATCGAAGTTCCTCTTTGTAACGTCGGCAATTCTTCAGTAAGTTATCTATTGGTTTTGCATGAGGATTCTAAGAAGTGACAAATTAGCAACATTATACCATATCTTTCATGATTTTAATGGATTTTCATAATAAATTATATATCAAGATAATTTCTCCCTTTGTGCTAAATACATTTTTTTTTTATATCAGACTCAATCATTTTTTAAATTATTTGTGAAGGAAATAAATGTTATCTTCTTAAAGATAATTGACACAAGGAAAACTAATTAGTTCCTTTCAAGTAAAACAAACTGTTGACATTCTTACTGAATCATATTTTAAACTTCTGAATGTATAACTGATATTTGTGTTGGTTTAATGTAATTCAAGTATATTGTTGATGTAATGTATCATGGAAATTTAATGTTTTGGGAAATAAATAAACCAAGATCTACCTCAATAAAAAGGATTTGAACTTGACACTCTCCTTCCTTCTTTATTTCCTGTAAATTTAATGTTATATCCTCAAACTTATATTCATGCAGAAAATATGATTACTTAGCAAGGAAAGTATAGATAAAACTCTCTCTCTTTCTCTCTTCCTTCTGTATACTGCCATGCATTGACAGTCCACTACTTTATTTTGTATATATTTTATTATTATTATATGAAATCTTCAATATCTTATTTACGACATGCAAATGTGTTTCATTTTATAGGCAGCTAATGATGTAAGATGAAAAAATAAGATAACAATACTGTAAGATCACATATTTACGTAGGGCCAAATTTTCGTGGTATAGGTAAAAACTCTTGGTTTGTGAGGATTTGAATTAATTGATGAAACATTATTGAGTACTTATGTATGCAACATTTTACATTTCGTAGTGGACATGAATGTGTGGGTCTCTTTATACATCGAAAACAACGAAAATTAAACCCACACGTATATTTTTGATTTCATAGTTACCAGGCGCCCTATGCAATTAGAGACTGGCAGCGACAAAGGTTTCAAATAAACGTCGCAAAAATGACAATTTTCTCCTTACTCCCCCTCCATTTTTTGTACTCAGATATAATCAGAACGTAATTTCTATTTGTCTTGACATAACCCCCTTCCCCTCAGTCACACATTTTAACGCATATACCTCTTCCCGTTTCTAACGCAAAATCACGCATATACTGTTTCCACGCAATCAAGCATTTTCACGCACTTTAAAAAAAAAGTTCATTTAATCTTCAATTTGATGCCATTTTTCCTTTATTTTAACTTGCTAAAATTTCATAAAATATGAAAAGTTATTTTCTTATTAAAATATTACGATATAATATTATTTACGCCATATTTAGGAAAAAATTGTACCATGTTATAAAGTGCTAGCAGGGAAATGATAATGTCATATTTCTATGATGTGAACATGAAGTGTATGTAGCATAACAGTTCAGTAAGTTGTAAAGAGTTAAATTAGATCAGCAATGTAAAATGAAATAGGTTTAAAATTAAAGTATAACTGAAATTAATTCTCTTTAATGAAAATATTTAAAGTGACCGGTAGGCAGGGGATGCTCACTCCTCTAAGGTACTTGAACCCAGCTCTGATGTTTTGGAGTTCCATGTTTGCTCTGGTCCTTTTTTAAGTGTTTTATGGACTTTTCATCTTGAATACTGTTAGTTATCTCGATATGTTTCACTTTACTTTTACTACACTTTATTAAATTTGTTTTCGCACTTAAAAAGCATAGTTTCAAATATACCTATTCATACTATACAAAACGTCAACCTGGGTTATGTAAAAATTCATACCTTTTCTGGTAAATCTTCTTCTAATGGTTTGTCTGTCAATCTTCTTTCTTCTGTGATGCTGGTAAAATAATAAATGAAACACGCATACTTCAAAGTCACATGAATTAATTTTATAACGCGTACTTTTCATTATAAAAGTTTCATTAATTTTTTTCTTCCTCATAAAGTTGTAAAAATATATTCCATGTAAATAGTAACATTTTTTTTTCCTTGTTATATCAGTTGGAATAATTCGTTTTATGCCCCGTGGGGATCCGGGTTAGAATAGGTCCTCAGTACCCCCTTGCTTGTCATAAAAGGCGACTAAATGGGGCGACCGAGGCCCCGTGTCACAGCAGGTGTGGCACGATAAAGATCCCTCCCCGCTCAAAGGCCGTAAGTGCCGAGCATAGGCCTACATTTGCAGCCCTTTACCGGCAATGGTGACGCCTCCATATCAGTGAAATATTCTGGAGAGGGACATTAAACAGTATACAATCAATCAATCAATCGTCTTGATTTGGTCTAATTTTCAAAAATCTTGAAAGTTGTTTTCATATAAAATATTCTCTTTACAGTTGGAAGTTTTTAACAAATCAGACATCCAAAAAGCATCTCATTTACACCGCACACTACCTGGCAGCTACATCATGTCTATATCCTCATGAAGTTGAAGGCTATATTTTTGTTGTGTTGAAAGTACATGTTAGGAACAGCTTTGAATAGGTTGCATTTAATCATCAAAAACATATACATTTTTATCACAGTTCATTTCAAAACTTTTATACCTTTTTAACAAACCAACATCTAAAATGTACGCTCTTGGGGTCTTGAACTGAGGAAAGGTAACCTCAATGGTTTCTGCAATGTCTAAAGAGCTTTCATCAAAGGTGAACTTCAAAACTTCATCAAGGGATGATTTAGTCGCCTCACACTTGTCAATTGTTTTATCAATTTCTTGTAGTTTTTCCTCAGTACATTTTATTAAATCCTGAAGCTTTTCTAATGTTTCTTTTTTCTGCTTGTCTATTTCTGCGAGAAGATCATCTACTTCTTCTTTTATTTTACGATGCAAAACCTCTCCCACGTCAAATATTTTTTGACGTTCTTGGTTATACTTTGTGTTTGCTTCTGTCAATATTTCTCTCATTTTTTCAATACTCAGTCTACATTTTGGTAATGATTTGATATTTAGATGTTCTGAAATTTTAACGATCTCCATATACTGAGAATTAGCAAACTGTTTTAAGTCAACAACTTCAAGCATATGGTCCCCATGCTCGGCAATACAACTTAGACAAATCTGGGCAGAACATTTTTTGCAATATAATATTTTAAGCATTGAGGGATGACCATAGCACACTTTCGGCTGAATGTTTCTGGCATCTCTATGTTTGTATTGTACTATAGTATGTCCCTCTATAGATTCAGATTCTAGATGGGTAACGACACAGTTTTTGCACAAACGGATTTCACAACCGTTACAGAAATGGTGCAGTGGCTCTTGCTTGCATATATCACATGTTATAATGTCTTGACTTGTTGACATAATGATTACGAATACCTGTGTTACAAAAAAGATAAAATAATGAGACACATATTTTCAATTGGTTTTTAAATATATAAAATTACATTTGCTTAATATTAGAACAAAACGAATTCATCGTTCGAAAATGTCAATCTGTTGACTTATATAAAGACGTCTTTATAAATGAAAAAGGTTTATATGCAGTGTACACTGATATAAGACAGTGTGACTCGTGACCAGTTTATATTTTCAAATGCCCTTTATTTTATTTCCAGAAAGATGATCGACATATTCATGTTAATACTTTTTTGCATTGAAAAATTCAACTTTCGTTTTCGATTTTATCATTTTGTTAAGAAAAAGTATTAAGAAGATAAATCTGCTTACCTTATAGACCTCTCGAAAGCATTAACATTCATCCAGTTAATGGCAAAATTCGTCATTAAAAACCACAAAGAAACACCTACATCTTACGAACGAACGTAACCAAAAACGAGGATCAGTCATTGTTGTCTAATGTTTTCACGGTTGGATTATTTATTTCTTCAATTTTATTGGGATTTCGATAGAAAAAAAAATCCCCGCAAGATACCTCAAATCCATGCACGTTCTTGTTGTCGCTACCGTGACGCTACAATACATTTCAATGGACATTTAAACGAGCAAAGGGGTTCGAGAAGGGAAATGAAAGGCAAAATTTAAAAAAAAAATGTCATTCTGTGGCATGAAATAAAAAATAAAAGTATGTGCGGATCTAGTAGGGGTCGGGTGGGTGGGGGGGGGGGGGTAACTTTACGAAGGGCGGTCGGGACAATAAAGATTTATGGTCTAAAATTGAATTGCAAAAACCCAAAAACTTTAAAGAAATTCTTGTTCAAAATACTATATGCTGCAAAAATAAAATTAATATGGCTTTAATACACAGGTATTATTGCTCGAAACAAAAGTGTAACAGACGGACAGACTTATAAGACGAACGGGCAGACCGAAATTAATATCTCCAAATTTCGGGGGGGGGGGGGGGGGGTCGGCGCAAAATGGAAGTTTAGTGAATTGTGCTTTTGACATAATTTAAGATATATGAGAGCAAGTTCCATATTAGCATGCCATCATAGGACCTATGTCCCCACCCCTTCCCCAACCCTTGGAATATAAACATGTATACAGGCATAATTTAAAAAAAAAAAAAATAAAAAGTGAATTCTATGTACTTTTTGGATTTTTCATATGAAATACATTGTAAATATGTACTAGACGATTAATTATGAAAGAAGACAAATATGAATATTTTGGGACCCGGTATGTATATTGTGGTTCGGGTGGGGAAGTTGTTTGGTCTACAAGCACTTGTGATACTTAGTAAGCATATGTGTGCACATACTTTTGGAGCATGCCATGACAACTGAGTGACAACTACGTTTTCATATTATTCACACTTTTAAAAGTCCGCATATATTATTGTCGGTATTCTGGAATCAATCTTTTTTTGTTTTGTTTTACAACAGGATGGTGAATATATATTTTCCCTTACAAATGAAGCAAGTTATAATTTCGGTTATAGTTTTTATTTGTATATTGGACCTTCCGTCAAAATAACTCTGTGTGTGGTCAAAAGTATAGAGTGTATCTTCTAATTTTATATAATTTTATATTTTGACAATGACATGATAGAGCATTACTTTAAGACAATGAAAAGAACTTTATTAAGAAAAATACACCACCCTACATAAATGCATATTTTTAGCCTTTTTTTATAATTCACACATATAAACAGTTATACATATGCACAGAGTCGTTTATAGGAACGGGGTTGAGGGGTTGGAGATAAGCCCCTCCCTCCTCCCTCATGAAGTCGATAAATAAAGAATGTAATACCGGTATTATAGAAAACTTAGCTACTGTATACTTGTGCCCCTTCAATAAAAAAAAATCTTTCATTTTGGTACATAAGAAGATACTGTCTACCATGAATGCTCTTTGAAGTGATGCATCTACATGAACAGTTACTTGTATATATTATGCAAGATATATACATCTGTTTATATATATTTACTAACCTTTCTTTCAGAACTATCTATCTTGTCATTGTAAAAAAAAAACAAACCTTTATGCCTTCTGGGCCCAAAATTGGAAAATAAAATTATCTCATCTTATCATTTTAATAAATTTTAAAAAGAATATCCCTCTCTCTCAATACAAGACACTTTATATAGCGCACAACCTATTTACATGATTGCACGGATTTATTTTTTTAAGCTGTAAAAAGTAACCTTTCCCCATATGAACAAGGCGCCCACTACGAGTAGTTTGTATACGTTTAATCACTGACGCATACAAACTTGTTTCCTAATCCGTCTAAAGTATTATGATGTATTTTCTTCTATTTGTTCCCTTTCTAAAATATTGTAAGTGATTACAAAAAATTGACGTGATCAATTTTCATATGCAAAGTGGTTAAAACACTATCCGTTCTATTTTACACATGTACTTATTTTTTCCGATTTTAAACTTTATACGGGTACAATCACTGGTCCCGAGAAAACTATCGAGATACGGGAAGTTAGGGAGAGTTACGTTCGTTCGTAAGATGTCGGTGTTTCTCTTATAAGAATTAATTTTATCAAGCATACCTTCCTCCGTTGTTTTGAATTTTTGTCCATACCTTTGACGTAGTTATGCCCCTTGTTCATTTTTTTGTTAAAATGGATCATTGTTTATTAGTTTAATTTTATATAAGACTTCACTCTGAGAGAAAAAAATTGATTTTTCAAATTTGATTAATCCCTCAAGCAACAGTCATATTTTGATAATAACTAATATTCATAGAAATGAAATACTCTGTTTATATTGACCTTTTTTTAATCTTATCTAAAGAACAGGATACGACAAGTCATACCGGATGGTCTAAAAATTATTGATTGATAATTGTTTGTATTTACAAGAAAGAAAAAGATAGGGAAAAAGAAAGACAGGAAAACTCGCAAATACTAGTAATCTTACGATTATTTATTAAAGTCTACATTTTGCAAGTTCTATGATCGACACAATTACTATATAAGAAAACACATATTTTCATAAATAGAATGCTGGCTGGCCTGTTTCATTTAGGCCATTTTGTATACTCTGTATAGGTTACAGATTATTTCTATTGCCTGACCGACAAGAAGCACACGGCGGAACGCTTGCTCCTCCAAGGCCCCAAACCCAGGCTCTGATATTTTTAGGTCCGTTTTAATATGCAAAAGACATATACTAGACTGCATTTGTAGCCAATAAATATTCTTAATCTTCCTTTGACAGACATTTTGCGATCGTAGTAACAAATGGGACCTCTTGATTTAACACAGTCGATTGAATTTTTTGACAGACTTTCGGTCGGCATGGGATGCTCACTCCTCCATGGCACCTGGTCCCATCCCTGATGTTTTGGAGGTCCGTGTTTGCTCAGCTCAAATTTTCCATTTATTAATGGACTTTGGAGCTTGAAAACTGTTCGTTATCTCCATTGATTATATTTTATAACCACCATACATGTATCTCTGCTAGTGGACAATCTGTCCCCAAGTAAACTTTTTCTTAGGTAACGAAATGATACTGGCAGATGGGTCAGGATGAATACCTTTGTGTACAATTAGAATGTATTTCAACACAATAACATTGCAAATGACTAATGACAAGGTGAGAAAATGCACGAGTTCCCTTATCTTTGAAAAGCAGATGTAAATGATATTCTGGTTGTTTATTGAGTTGAAAAGTCACAAGATTTTATTGCTGAGTTTTACTTGTAAGGATTTTTATGGAGTTAAGGAATCCAATATAGATATATTTATTCAATCTTCGAAATAATAAAAATATCAAAACGGACACAAGATTTTGAAGAATGTCTTCCTTAGAAAAGGGCTTTGATTATAAGCTGGATAACCACTTGTAGAATTAAATTCCATTTCCTCTAAATTTGATTTAAATAATAAGCCTTGTGTACACAATGTCGTTTCCTGTTTTGTCAGTATTTGTCTAATTTCTTTCCCCTCTTTGGATTGATAATGATAGCAGAAGAACGATAACAGTTAGGGTATAACCTAAATTAAACGACAGATTCTGAAATCAAGGGTTTTCTAGCATTTTGGCACGCCATTGCATTTATCAAGGAAAACTTATTAGAATTTTAATTTAATTCATGGCAGATATAATTTAAATTATGTTATCATTTTCTTGTATACTTACATCTTTAATGCTTTAACACATTTTATCTTTTCTGATAGCTTATATAATGCATTTTTCTCTACTTCTTTAATTAACGAGCACCTACCTGTTTTTCTCGTTTACGATGCAATTTTTTTTCAAAATAAATTTAATTCAATTTAAGAAAAAAATCCCTCGTATGTAAACTTTTGTTGAAATCATTAAAGAAAACTATAAACTATTCAGCTTGTTTTTCGATGTTCTTTATTTCTGGAATAGGTTAAACATTCTCATTTAGACCCATTTTCAGGGTTAACAAGTCACTTTTTTTCCTGGATGTATGCAGTGTCATTATGATCTTCTTTTACTTGAAATAATTTAAATAAACAGTGTTTCAAAATGAAATTCATTGGTCACGATAACATCAGTTATTTTTTTGTTCTTAATATATGGCACTTTATGATAAAAGTATTTAATAATATTTATAAACTTTTTTTCTAAACATTTTTTCATGTGTTCATCAATAATAATGATCAACGTTTAGAGAAAAAAAACATTCATGCAAAATGAGAAAAAAAAATATTCAAACACATATGCAAAAACTTCTGAGAAGTTAGTAGTACATATCAATAAGCATTTAATTTTTATTTAAAAGCTTCTGATTTTTTTTTTAAATTCAATTCCTTTTTGTAATTATTGTACATCATCAGCTTTATACTTCTACACAGAATTATAACATTCAATATATACATAGGTATTCACTCTCAAAGCGATATGTTTATTGCAGTCAAAACAAATGTCCATCTTTATGGTTCGCCAAAAATGCTTTTATGTAAAAGTCATAATTAATTTTAAAATTTTATCAAAATACACACACGAAATATGATTTCATATTTACTTCTTTCGTTTCCTCTCCTCTGGTAGGACGTATCCCTTACACACCAGCGGCCCGCCATCGTGCAGCAGAAGAGCAGGCCACACGCAGACTTCCACAGTCTTCCCGCGGCGGCCATGGAGGGAAAACAAGCCCTTGTCGATTTCTTGTCCTCTCTCGGGACTGATGATAACCATAGGCGGATCCTGCATACACATGTACCAACACAGCTCCACACACTTTCTTACATAGGTCAAGGTGCGTAGGTCTTCTCTAATACCTTCATCCGTGACAAGATTTGGAAGTTCAACTTTGATGAAAAGCTACATTGTAAAATAAGTTATTTCAATTTAACGCAGATTTATTATTTTATTATTTCTTTATGAAGTGAACACCTTTGAAAATAATTTTAACATATTTCATTTTTAATTTAAGTCCTAAATTTGGACTATTGCAGTATAGTATATGATTCAATAACATTTACTGTGGATTTAGTCTTGGCTGAAGTTCCTGCTGAAGCCTTGCGGAACTCTCGGGCGTGGCGCTCAATCATTGGGAAGGCAGGGTCAGTCCTGTACGTCCTGTCTTCTTCTTCTTCTTCAGGTCCTTTTTCTTCCTCCCTGTCAGGTTCATTCCCTCCATCCTCCTCTTCAGGTGTTTTATCAGGAACCTCCTCTCCTTCAGATTGTTCTGGTTTATCCTCCTCTTTCTTTTCCTCATCCACTGATGTTTCTTTATCAGCAGGTTGCTGTATGTTTGGTTGTTCACCGGACTAAGACAACAGAAAAAAGTAATGTTTCATTAAATGCTACTTAGAGTTTTTTCTCCTTACAGTAGTAGCTTACACAATTAAAACAAAAGAATCTAGTTTCTTCAGTTAACATATATTTCATATACAAGTATATATAAGTAATATTAATAAGTAAGGTGCTAACTTCAACAGTTGTTTTACTGACCTCCAGAAGTTCCTTCTCTTGACCTTCTGAGCTAGTTTTATCATCGGTCTCACTGGTTTGACCTTCACTGTTTACCTTTTCATTCGATTCTTCATTCCTATCCAAATTTGGTTCACTGGAATCAGCTGCCTTCTCGTCAGAAGTCTGCTCCCCCTCTTGTATTTTATCAGAAGTTTCCTTAGGTTTATCTTCTACGTTAACATTTTTATCTAACTCAGTGTCATTATTTATATTGATACTAGTGTCCTTCTCCTCTTTTTCAGGGTCAGTTACTGTTGTATCCTGGTTATTGGTGTCATTATCTCCCTCTGAGGGTTTAGGTTGATCACCTACCCCCTCTTTACTTAAGTCTTTTTCGCTGTCTTTATCAGTGCCAGTGTTTCTGTTTCCTGGTTTAACTTCATCAGTTTGCTTATCATATGACTCCCCTGCAATATTTTCCTTCTCTGTTTTTTCGGTTGACACTTTTGATTGTTCATTCTCTCCTCCATTATCTGCAGGGGGAGTTTGGATGTCTTCCAATTGTTTATTATCACTCGTATCATCTGTTTCTTTGCCTTCTTTCTCTTGCACACTCTCATCCAACAAATTTGGTTGTTCATTAGAGTCGCCATCATCATCATTTTGGTTTTCTTCTGTTCTTTTCTCATCTCTTTGTTTTCTTACCTACAAATTATAACGACAACATTTAACTTGTCCTCCAAATATAAATATTGGCATAAATGCAGAAAAGAAATGAATTCATACAAAATGTTCTACCTTTGATTCCTTCAACCCAATAACGGTAGCAAAACTGTCCTCTAATTCGACCAGTTGTTTCTGTGATTGAGTTTTACAAAATTCAAAGATTTCCTGCAAACAAAAATGTCGAATTATTACTTCTTTGTGGTCAACATCTATTATTTTCATTATTCGTACATGACAAGTTTATCATGATAGGCACCGAAATGAATTTTTCTTTATTTGGTTTACATTGTGTCAGCATGAACATTACTTTAAGCATATTTTGTAGGATGAAGAGTGTATCAGGAAAGATGTCATCATCTTCTTCTTCTTCATCTTCGTCCTTTTTAGGTTTAAAGGCTTCAAAAGCCTCAGACCACTCGTCATCAAACAGCTGACTGTACATCTCCCCTAGTCTGGTGGGGCGGTGGGTGTCACTCAGGTCCGCGATGTTAGGGTTACCCTCAGTCAACTGCTGACTGGCAAACTTACTCAGTCTAAGAGAAGACGTGTATTTAGGACAATTTGTATCTCACTGCGTATATATGTAAACAATATCTTTAAAACACTTTTTTTGCTATGATTAAGTATATTTTTATTGCTCTATCAATTGAATGTCATAGACACCTCGTAGAAAGTTCCTCAATTTCTTCTGTCTTTTCCTTCACCTCATTTTGTAGTTTGTAGAAGTTATGTTTGCTGACAATCACATTTTTGTCAAGATCAGGGCCCTTTAGATTAAAAAAAAAATTTCATCAAAAGAAACCAGTAAATCCAAGATTTAAACTTGAAGAAAAAATATTAGTTTTATTCTTGATATAATATTTTTATATTACCACTGCACGACGAGCTAGGTCTAACTGTTTTTCAGCCAAAATACATCGACCAAAGTCTCTCCAGGCATCCTCAGGTTTTACTCCATACTTTTTCATATCAATTGTCAGAAGAAAGTGAAACAGGGTTCTTTCTCTGAATTCTTGTGGAACATCATCAGGTTTACTTAAAGTTGAACTGGCCATGTTAAATATGTACTGGAGAAAAAAGCATCAAATATGATATAAAAATTAATCACTCCTATTGCTCAAGATCAAAAAATCCCATTTCTCATTAATGTTTAAATTTTTCTTAACGTTAAATTTATGCATTATATACATCAAAATGATCCTTACAGCGTCAGGAAAACTTGACCTAAGGACGCTCTCTGATGTGTAGAAATGTCTATAATCATACTCTACAGCGGACTTAGGGATAAACTCGGGGTCCCATTCCTGGTCCAGCAGCTTCTCTATTGAGTTCCTGTATTCTTTCTCTTTTTTCTTCTGATATCCAGCTGAGGTGGTACGTGGTCTCTGAGATATAAAATAGTTCACTAGATTTTTTGTTATATTCTAAGGTTTACTATCCCTCTGATGACTCATACAAAAACGCTTAACACAAATGAATTTTCAAAGAAAATCTGATTTATGATTTTAAATACACATTATTTCTTTGAATATAAAAACTGAAAAACGTTTGAGAGAATATTGAAAAGAAACTATAGTAATTTATCCGAGTAAGGGAGAAATTCTGCTATCATAGGATACTTTTACGGTTAAAATGTATTCAAAGGTTAAAAAACTCAAATCTAAGAAAAAGAATTCCATACAAGTATTAAAAATATTTTGGTATTATACAACCCTATATGCAAAGTCAATGCAATTTTGAACATATAAGGATTTAAAATTCGTTGGGCATAGAGTGACTCAAAAAATACTGTTTCATTATCCATAAAATATTAGTCAGATCCAACATTGAACGCACTGAATCCCTGAATGCATCATGAGTTCTTATTAAGGTACTGTAGAGCCTATATTATGTTACTTGGGAAAACTCCCTAAATTTTAACAAGTACAATCACCAACAAAATGTAAAATCTTATCCAACATAATATCTTTCCACAAGTCCAAAAATTGTATGGTCATCATTTGGAGCAAACTTTTACTGTTCATCTATGTTTGCATATACATTATCTTCGCAGGTTAAGTCATTAAAGAGCTTATTGCTGGTTGGGAATGAGACCAGCAGCTCTAGAAACTTTAACCTTCTCAAAAAACCTAAACCTTGTCAATCATATGGAAAAAACAGGAAACACCCAGTGTCTGAAGCAGGTATAATATTAGGTATCCCTAGATTTACCATCCATGTCAATGACTTGTTTAAAACTCATAGTAATGAAATATATTGAAATAAAAAAGTGTTCAAGGTCAAAAGTCCATGGAAAGATATAAATCAGGAGAAAGCAAACATGAACCTCTAAAACATCAGAGGTGGGATCAGGTGCCATGGAGGAGTGAGCATCACATTATTAACCAGAAAATGAAGTTATGCATAAGCTCATTTTGACTTTCTTGAGCCGAGCCAAAAATCCACCTACAATTTTGTAGACATAATACTCCAGTGAAAGATTTAGATATTAATTAATCTGCTTATAAACCTGGTTTTTAGCATGTCTCGGTTCTGCTTGTGAGTAAGTTGTTAATGTAATGAATTCTGTTACAGCGTCCATCCATTTTGCATTTGGACATCTTTTTGCTACATCACTAATCACTTCATACAGACAAGGTGCCTGGCATTTCTCATTAGGTGTTACAGCATTCAACTGGCTTGGTGGTGCATTCTTCTGTGCCTAAAAATAAAGTGATTATGGCCTTGGCAATTTGTCATTTGATGTAAGAGATTGCCTTCATACAAAGAATGCCATTTCAATATTTGTCTTATTTAAATAAATTAGAAAAGTTAAAAGAGCAAATTAAAATTACCAATAAAAAGGATAGCTCTCAAAATATGAATTTTTATCCCTTGAAGAGATTGATTTAGACTCTGTTATTATGAATCATATTTTTTCATATGGCTTAGAATTCATTAAAACACAATACCGGACATCCCGCCTCTTTTGCCTTCTTGAGGAGACGTTTGTATTCATTTAAAGCATCCTCAATTTCTTCTCCAAACTGAAGTTCTGCTTTATAACGCTGACAATTCTCCAGAAAATTTGCAATTGGTTGTTGATTTTCTTTCTGGTAAGAAGAAAATTATGATATACGAAAATAGGGAACAGTAATCATACGTTAAGTCAACTTTAACTTTAACTTCAACAGTAACTTTTAGAGCAGGGCATTACATGGACCTCTAACATGATCAGAGATATCATAGGATCAGGAGCCTTGGTGGAGTAAGTAACCTTTGTTAATCCTTCACACAGCATGTGCTCTTTCATGATCGCGTAAAAGGAAACAAATTCTGGATGTTGCATTGTAAAGATAATGGACAGACAATAAGTATGAAAATCGGCATTAGAATTTGTGTTTAAGAAATTGCAATTCATGACAAAATTATTGTTTCGACCATTTAAATCTACAAAATGATGACTTTTAAGGAAACGGTTCAAATTTTTATTTTATACTTATTGTTAGACCATTTTTTACACATTTGATTCTCCATGGATTTCTCTATGTATCCTTCGCTCATGATGAGGAGCAAACGGCGGGTGGGACTGGTTGGCAGGGTATGCTTAATACTCCACGCCACTTGTTCTTACATGTACCTCTGGTGTTTTAGTGTCGTTGTTTGCTCTGCTCATAATTTGTATTGTTTGAATAAACTTTGAGCTTGCATACTATTTGTTATATATAATTTCGAGATTGCATATTGTTTGTTTTATCCTATCAGAGATAAATATGCCTGCACAGTACGATTACTGAAAAATGTAATCGATTAATAATTGACTACAGTCAGTTTTGTCCTGTAATCGATTACTTCAGACAATGTAATCTATTAATAATTGATTACTTTCAATTTCTTTCACCCTCAAATATCAAATCAGAAAAAAAATATTTAAATATTATTTAGTAAGTAAATTTACTTACGTAGTTTGGATTTGAACCTTTAATATTTAATAAGTTTTGATTGTTTCAAAAATTATTTAATATTTTACTGTGATTTGTAAGTATTTGAACATTCTGCATGTTGGCAGATAGACGATTTGTGTTTTATTTGTTTCGAGAGAAAAACAAATCAATACTCTTAGCAATTAACATGTAAATGTATCAATGTACATCACCTTCAAGTTAAACTAATAGCACAATTTCTTGTGTTGAAATAATTCTATTGAGACTCAGCTATCAATTTTTCTATCAGATTGTTTGTCTACAAATTTTATTTATCATAAAATATTATGAAGTTCACAGTTCAAACCTCATTATCTGCAGTCAGGGATATCCCAGCCAATTAGCCAAAATAAACACAGTGACACTTAACACCTCCTCTCTTTTAATTAACTCTTTACAACTTACTGAATTGTAATGCAACATACACTTAATGCTCTTGTCGGTTCATTCTACCTATTCCCACTTTTTGAAAATCAGGTAGGAAAAGGTAAAATTTTATATGGGAATAGGTGGAATTTTTGTGTAAACAAATAATTAACTTTGAAAACATATATTACTAAGAAAACAATGATCAACAATTATTAATGAATACTGAATAAATGGAGGACAGCTATATTTACTTTTCAGAATTATAAATCAGACTCTTTCTATATTTGAAAGAAAAAGTGAATTAAATCATTTTTCCTTTTAATCTATTTATCCTAAAACCCAACTATTTCAATGCTTTTATTCCTAATAAATCTATCTTTTTATGTTCTAGATTGATTGATTGATTGTATACTGTTTAACGTCCCTCTCCAGAATATTTCACTGATATGGAGGCGTCACCATTGCCGGTGAAGGGCTGCAAATTTAGGCCTATGCTCGGCACTAACGGCCTTATAGCAGGGAGGGATCTTTATCGTGCCACACCTGCTGTGACACGGGGCCTCGGTTTATACGGTCTCATCCGAAGGACCGCCCCATTTAGTCGCCTTTTACGACAAGCAAAGGGGTACTGAGGACCTATTCTAACCCGGATCCTCACGGGGCTTTTATGTTCTAGAATCAAGATTTGAATAACAAAAAAAGTCTTAAAAGAATAAGCACTTTCAAATCTTTTATGTTCTAGAATCAAAATTTGAAAGTGCTTATTCTTTTAAGACTTTTTTTGTTATTTCCGCAAATCCATATATTTGAATGAAATAATTCATATTTTTCAAAACTTTATTCCTTATTTTCTGTCTTAAAATGTACTAAATACAGGAAAATCTAAGACGGGAGTAATTAGTTTAATTACTGTAAAAACAAATTAACTATCTAAACATCTATTGTTATTTGCAAGTGGGAATAGGTGGAATTGAAATTTTTAAAAAGGGAATAGGTAGAAGACACCTCATGTCATAGAAATATGACGTTACCATTTCCTTGTAAGCACTTTATAGCATTGTACAAATTTCTCTAAAGTTTAGCGTAAATAATATTATGACGTAATATTTTAATAAGAACAAAACTGTACTAATTTTATGAGATTTGAGTGAGTATAAAATAGAATGAATTTGGCAATAAATTGAACAGTAAATGAACTTTTTAAAGTGTGTGAAAATATGTGATTGTAGGGAAACGGTACATGCGTGATTTTGCGTCAGAAATAGGAAAAGGTATATACTTTAAAATGTGTGACTGCGGGAAAGGGGGTTAAAATACAGACACTCATTGAAAAAACAATTAAATTTTAAATTTATACATGGAAATGATTTTGCGAATTTAAATCACAAGCAGATACGATAAGTATTTCCTCTTACTTTTATACAAGATCCTAGCTAGTGCAGTTTAGATTATAATTCAGATAATTTGTATTTATATAAAAACACAAATCTATTTTTGCTATATATTATTTTCTGTTAGAAGACAAAGTTTATCAAAATCTGAAATTTTAAAAATACAAGACCAGTATGTCTATAACGCAAATTTTATTGTGAACATTATTCAAGTTATGATCATAAAAGTTAGGAAGAAGGATATGGAGATAACGAACAGTATTCAATCTCAAAGTCCATAAAACAATACAAAATAAGAGCAGAGCAAACACAGACCCCCGAAACATCAGAAGTGGGATCAGGTGCCATGGAGGAGTGAGAATCCCCTGCCGAGCGGTCACACTCGCCGTGTGCTCCTTGTCATGATCAGGAAATAACAGGAAAAATCCGTTGTAAATTCAGTGTATAAATAATGGACTAACAATTGGTATGAAAAACGTCAGTCAACATTTGACTCAATGATAAACTGTATTTGCTGACAAGGTCATTGTATCGACCAGGAAGTCAACACATATCACTGGGTAGTTTGTATATGTTTGACTGACTGGAAATGATTCTACAAAATAACATTCATGTATAAGTTGATGTAATGTGTATGTATAAATTAATTGAAAGTAATCAAAAAAGTATTTATAATGACATTGGAAATTTTAGCTGTATTTATCGATTAAAATACGATTACAAGTAATCAAACATCTTTTTGATAACAGATTACTGTCGACTAATTGATAAAAAGTAATTATTACAATCGATTACGATTACTCGATTACGATTACCCCATATTTGTGAAAATGTTTATTTAACGTCCCTGCAAAATATTTACTCATATTGAGATGCCACCAGTTCCCGGTAGTGGGATGCAAATTAAAAGTTATATTGGGCACTCAGGTTCATTGAACAATGAAGGATATTTTGTGCCAACATCTACTGAGACGCAGTACCACGGATTATATGGTCTCCTCTGTGGGACCGGTAACCATGTGTCACAATGGGAATCATATGAAAAAGACATATAATGCTTCTCTTCAAAGCAGTGTTGTGAAAGTATCCATTTGTCGATTTCAAATTTGCTGAACTTGGACTGATTAAACTAGTTTTTAATTTCCGTCCTTGACTGTTGGATGGAGATTTTCCGTCTGGTTTGAATTCCGTCAAGTCAGCTAGATTAGATCAAATTCTAAAGTCCAAAGATGGTAATAGCATTATTGTAATTTCGCTGATTAAATAAATATATATACTAATATAAATACCTCTACAAACATAATGTTAACCACTGGAGGTTTATGCTCCTTAGTTTCCCCATCCATTGCATCATGAAACACGTCCTCTTCTTTCTCCTCTTCCTGTTAATGGAGATGAATACTAATTATACACAAACAACACAGAATTCTCAACAAAATTACTAATTTTAGCATTGCATTGTACATTGCTTTACAAGAATCGTCATGATGATGTTTCTTAATCTTAGGAATGTTTGATATCCAGTTGTTTCCCTCTGTTTACCTGATTGTCCTCCGTCTTCAGTGTTTGGTCGTCGGTGTCTGGGATTCCACCTGGCGGTAAAGTCTCTGATAATTCGTCCTGATCCTCAGAATCTTCTGGTGTTGGTTCTTCTGGTTCCTCGTCACGGTTTGCTGTCTCTTCATCATCCTGATATAAAAATTGACCAATAGTCAAAATACCTGCTGCTTTTCGTCATTAATGAAAATGTTCTTTAACTTTATTCACATGAAAAATGATGACCTGATATTGTAATTAAGTGATCCATCCTAGCCTAGATATGTCAGAATTACGTGACATTTCTGTCACGTGAGAAATAAATCCATTTTTCTAATCTTAACCTGAAAATTTATAGAATTTAATTGAACCTGGATTATAAGAATTTCAACTTGAGGCATAGTTTTAGAATCCTTTTCTCCTTCATCGACTTTTTCTACTTTTTCAGACTCAGGTTTTGGTTTTTCTGAATCCTCGACACGTTTATTTGTCTCTTTATCTGTGGTGAAAATCTTACTTTCATCGGCGGTGAAAACCTTTAAATAAAATGATATGAAATTACAATTTTGTCAACAAAACAGTTTCCCATTACCAATGAAATATCAGGTAGTTGCTGAAGGGTTTCTTAAAGGATACGTTTGACTGCAGATTACTCTGTTAGTCTTATCCATAGAAAGGGAACCCCTAGCACACATTTTCTCACTCCTGATACATGTATGTTGGGGCTCATATTCATGATCTATTCATCATTTCTTTTAGTTTCTGATAAAACCACTCAAGAAAATGTTATTAAAATATTTATTCATTTATTACAATCTCTTTGATTAAATACGAAAGATAATTTATGTAAATTTCTACTTAGAGCTGCTTGTTTCTTTCTGAGTGGTATTATTTTACGGTAAGAACACGGACGCGGAGAATTTCCCCATCATACTTAATATACAGTAAGAGTCTAAGAAACCCGCGTCATTTTGTACACGAGGAGTAAAAGAACACAGAGATTCTGAGGAATTATGTCTTCGTAAAAAGGTAAGTTTACAGTTAACATTATTTTTCAAATAAGAAACTCATGTGTCTATTTATGAGTCACGATAAAACTGTGTACAGTCAGAATGCTTTTTGACAAATATATATTTTACAAATGACCAATGACAGGGTAAGTAAATTTTTCAGTACTATATATATATTCTATATCAGAAATGTAGAAATCATGTGGAAGACTGAATGGATACTTATTGCAGGCCGTTATATTTTTTAATTAAACATTCACTTAAAAAGCGTATATAGTAATCAGGATGTCCGTTGGTCTGTTAGGCTTTGGAATACCCATCTCTTAACCGAAACTCCACCAATACAATAGAATGAAATTTGGTTAGACTAAAAGAATCTTTGTTACGGAGTGCCATTGAGCTTGCTTTTGACTTTCACAGAGCAAACATTGACAAAGCCATTCTTTCTATAATATCAAAGTGTACCCATCTCTAATTCGCAACTCCTTCTTATACTGCTTAATTAAATTTAATAATACATTCACCGATTATTTATTATTATAAAGCCATTGTGCACCTTATTTTTTTTTGTTTTAACGTATACCCTGGCCAGATCAAGATATGGGCTTTACCATTATAAAAAATGGGAGGCGTGGGTACCATTTAGAAAGCACATTGCTCAAAGTACCTCTAGTTCATAATAATTATGAGACTCTTCAATTGAACATTAAAATATATCAACGACGTTTCTTTAAATCATATATTTTCAATTCCACGTTTTGAACATACGCGGGACGTTCAATAAATAATGTCATCAGCTCGATGTTATACAACATAGAAACCATATGCTATTAAGCTTGACTTTCTCTAATTATTGAATCTTAAATGAGTTGATAACAGTTAATGTGACCACTTTTCATCACATAGTTCTATTGTGAGAAGCTGGAAAACAAGGGCTAGTCGAGACACTATTTAAAATGAATAGTCAAGAATCAATTAACTAGAGTGAAATTAAACACTCCATTAAAGCTGCTGTAAAACTTGTCCAGAATCTCAAAGATATATTAACTGAAATATGTAAAATTTACAGCAACCAATGTTTGTTTTATACACACATGATCATGTGCATTTCAAGGAACAAATATGATACAATGGACATCAGAAATGGGTACCGTCCTTGGCGACAAGGACATACAACAACCGATGTATATTTGCAAAAATTCTACGAATTATCACTGAGTATGTTTGATTGACTTTAAGACACATAGAAAATATGATAGACATCATTTTGGGGGTAGTTCACACTATTTTAAAGAAACATTGGATAGTAAACAAGTTTAATACTCAAAGATCATCCAATATTTTGAAAAATGAGGGAAAACTACAGCGTGTAGGAATACCTAGCCAATTATTTAAAAAAATATACAAAATTGTACTTATCCATGTTTTTCTGAAATTCAAACAGATAATGGAACTTGAATCAATTTTGCTTTAAACCCTCAAAACAAGTTTACATTGAGATACACTTGACAAAACGGCAAAGGCCTGAAAGGAGCAAAGAATAGCAAGAGCATAAGAACAGGTTTATATGCTATTTTCTTAAATATGAGTGGTCATGCTGTTTAAATTCTTATTGGGGGAGTAATTTCAATTTCTGGAAGAGTCTAAAAAGCAAAATTCTGCAAATAAGTGACAGGTTTATGAGAGGAAGGAGCCAGAATGAGGCATCCACTATATTAAATGTCTTTATGACACTGTCCAAACCCACAGGCCATGAAGAGTATATGGGTTCCGGGGATAAAAAGAAAGATAGTGTTTTGTCACATCAACAACATTGGCCAGCACTTTCAACATTTGACTTGTTTCATTTTCCAAACTTGAAATAAACACCTTTCAGAAAGAAAAAACAAGTACAAGAAATCATAGGATCTGCAATATTCCAATATACTAATGGTCATACTCAAAATATGTTCTAAAAACAACTAGAAATTGAATAATAATGTTACGTACATGTGTTTAAATTAAAAGAGAATATTTAGTTTAATCATTATGTCTAAATCATCGAAAAGCGGTTTTTTTTGTTTCTTTCCGAGCACCGATGACATTATTTATTGAATGTCTCTCGTAAAAATGGCCATCAAGTCTGTACAGCTGTTTCATATTTAAACATTTTACTAAAAAATCGTTAAAGGTAATCTAACAACAAGACTAGGTCTTCCAACAATATGTCGGAATTTTCATTGGTACCAATTGTGTCCTATTATGTTTTATAACAAGTGACCCGTGGACCTTATTGGTGCATCATGTAACAACTTTCCAACAATTGAATTTGGTTCGTGTTTTAGACAAGATGCCATGAAAATCACAATTTTGAAGGAGGCACTATTGCTTATCATTATAACTTTACACTTAGCATGCTTATTCTGATTACATAATAACCAGAGGAAGATCAGAGTAACAAAGAGAAAATACATTTCACTTTGTCTATAAAACCAGTTGTGCACCACACCCACAGGAACCACTGACCCTAGAGTCAATATTTCAAAATTTTGGAAATTTTGTCATAAATTTTATTTCATCACGAATGGTTGATTAATACCAAAGGGCAGACTCCAAAGCAAAATTTTTTTTCAGATTATATAAACACACACACCCGCCACCAGAACCCCTGACCCAGGGGCACTGAAATTAACCCTTTTGAAAGAGGCTCCTTTCTTCATATTAAATATGACGTCTCCATAACATTGAAATATTCTGGAGAGGGACGTTAAACAGTATACAATCAATCAATCATATTAAATATGTACTTAGATCAGTACATGCCCAGGAGCAAAGAAAAAGATTTTTAAAGAATTCATATATTCTCACTATATAATCATTCGAACCCCATCTTTAAACCAAAATCCCTGACCAAGGGGCCACGAAATTCACTAATTTAATAGTAGCATCCTTCCTCATTATAATTATGTATAAAGTTCATTGGTTTAATATCCAGATGCAGAGACAAGAAGATTTTTAAAGAATTTATGTATTGTCACTACATAATCAAAATACCACCGTAACACCAGAACCCCTGATCCTGGGGCCATAAAATTCACAATTTTGGTAGAGGCAATCTTTTTCTTCATAACTATGTACATGTACATGTTCTATGAGCAGAGAAGAAGATTTTCAAAGGAATAATGCATTTTCACTATATAATCTAAATAGCCCTTAACACTAGAACCCCTCACCCTGGGACCATGCATGAAATTCACAATGTTGGAGGAGGCAGCCTTATTCAACTTAACTATGTACTTGGTGGGTTTATATCATACCCAGAAGCAGAGAAGAAGATTTTCAAATAAATAATGCATTTTCTTTATATAACCTATTTATCCCCGCCCTAGCACTAGAACCCCTGACCCTTGGGCCATGAATTTCCCAACTTTGGTAGAGGACTCAATGCTGATTACAATCATTCAAACAGTTTAACTGCCCAGGAGTAAAGAAGAAGATTTTTAAAGATTGCATCAATTTTAGTGGTTTGGCCCAATCTCGCAGGCCCCAGGAAGACAGGGAACATGAAATTCACAAATTTCGTTTCCAATCACCCATATTTTCTTTATGCCAAAATTGATTGCAATAGGTTGAACAGTTGAGGAGAAGAATCGGGAAATGTTCAAATGTTAACGCAGAAGGAGGAGCGAAAACGAATAGCAATTGGTCACCTGAGTTTACTCAGGTGACCTAAAAATCCATACAGACAATGATACATAGCGAGTCCAGAAAATGCTTAACGAGGCCTCTTCCTTTACTCCTCACTTACTGATATTAACGAAGTACTGTGTATATTACAATATTACAGATATATTACAGAACAATATATTCGAAAAGTAGTGTAAATCAGATATGGATATATGTACTTAAAAATTCCATGAAATTTTGGAAAATCTGAAATCAGAAAATTTTACCAAAATTAACAACATTAAAACTTACGACTTTTCAACTTTATATATATATACAAACATTCTCAACGATAAATAAAAGTCCAGGCTTTTTTAAAATGTATATGACAACTGCTCTTCCAATAAAAATGGAATTCGTAAATTTACTCAAATTGTCACTTGTCATTTGCAAAATTATATTGTTATATTATATAAAGCATTCTGATTAAAAAGATGCTTAAGTTGTTTGATTGACAATATCTATGTGGTTTTTGGAGACCGGGTCTTGGGGCTATAAAACTTGAATGGGCTCACTCTTGATCTCAGTCTCATTTTTTCCAAAGAAAGAAATAGTGGAAAAGTGAGATGGAGATCAAAAGCGTAGGTCATGCTCTACGTTTGAATAATTTTTAAACGATGTAAGTTATTGAAAAACAAGATGACAAAACATGAACTTCAGCTGTCTCAGGCATCATTTCGTAAGTTCTATGGTCGATACAATGACCTTGTCATCTATTACAATTGATCATTAAGTCAAATGCTGACTGATGTTTTTCATACTAATTGTTAGGTCATTATTCACACACTGAAGTGTTAGGCCATTATTTACACTGAATTGTTATCATCTCTGCTCCAATTTTGTATTGCTTCATGGAGATTGAATAATGTTCGTTATCTCCATATATTTCACTTCCTACTGTTTCTAAGATGGTCAGTAAAATATAGAAATTATTCAAATTGTAAATGATTTAAAGTAAAGCAAAGAAAATGGCAGTTCTGTTTCCATCACATTTCAGACGGATCAAATTAATTACTCTAGTCTTACTTCTCAATTATTGAATTACGAGGGATGTTCAATAAATAATGTCATCGGTGCTCGGAAAGAAACAACAAAAGCTTTTTTATGATTTAGTCTTAATGATTTAACTAAAATATTGTCTTTTGATTAAAACACGTCTGTAACATTTTTTTTATCAATTTCTTATTGTTTTAAAACACATTCTTGAGTATAACCCTTCGTATACTGGAATATGGCAGATACTATGATTTCCTGGTTTTCCTTTCTGAAAGGTGTTTTTTTTTTCAAGTTTGGTAATGAACCAAATTTAAGGTTGAAAGTTCTGGCCAATATTGTTGGTGTGACCAAACATTAACTTTATTTTTAATCCCAGAACTTCTTTACGCTTCATGGCCTGTGGGTTTGGCCGCTGTCATGAAAAAATTTAATGTAGTGAATTCCTCATTCTGGTTCCTTCCTCTCATAAACCTTTCACTGTTTTGCAAAAAAAATTGCTTTCTAGACTCTTCCAGAAATTGAAATTACTCCCCAAATAAGAATTCAAACAAGAAGACCATTAATATGTAAGAAAATAGCAAATAAAACTGTTTTTGTGCTTTTAGAATTCTTTGCTCTTATCAGGCCTTTGCTGTTTTGTCAAGTGTATCTCAATGTAAATTTGTTTTGAGGGTTTAAAGCAAAATTGATTCAAGTTCCATTATCTGTTTGAATTTTAGACAAACATGAATAAGTACATTTTTAAAAAAAATTTTACAATAATTTTTTAGATATTCCTAAAGGCTGTCGTTTTCACTCATTTATCAAAATATTGGGTGACCTTTGAGTATTAAACTTTTTTACTATGAAATAAAATTCGTTAAAACAGTGTGAACTACCCCCAAAAATGATGTCTATTGAATTTTCTATGTGTCTTAAAGTCAATCAAACATACTCAGTGATAATTGGTGGAATATCTTTGCAAATATACATTGGTTGTTGTATTTCCTTGTCGCCATTGAAATCCACCTGCTCATGCGTGAATAAAACAGACATTTGTTGCTGTAAATTTCACACATTGCAGTTAATATGGGAATCTTAACTAGTTTTACAGTAGCTTGAATGAATCCTTTAATTTTAGTCTAGTTTACTGATTCTTGACTATTCATTTTAAATGCAGTGTCTCGATAAGCCCTTGTTTTCCAGCTTCTCACAATGGAACTGATGAAAAGTGGTTATATAAACTGCTATCAACTTATTAAAGATTCAATAATTAGAGAAAGTCAATCCTAATGGCATATGATTTTTATGTTGTGTGTTATCGAGCTGATGACATTATTTATTGAACGTCCCTCTTATGTGAAGCTGAGAGATACGAGTAACATAAAGATTTTTTTTTTGTTTGAAAAGTTAATCTTTTATCAGTGGGTCTATATAAGTAAAAAAGTCAGTATATGTATACAAATTTTTTGAGGCATTTATCTTTAAATTCCTTTACTATTCTTATCTATTTCTTCAATACTCCTCAATCAAGATTTATTAAGAATCAAAACATTTATTTTTTTAGAAGAATTCAATTATTTTTTGTGAAATCAATATAAACAACATTATTACCTGTCTTTTTGGTCCGATCGGTGTGGGTGTCAAACCAATAAATTCCGTCATAGCCTTTTTCCATCTTGTATTTGGATATCTTTTGGAGACAAAACTTATAACATCATAAAGGAAGGGTGCTTGGCATCGCCTTTCTTCGTCATTAAAAAAATTGAGTTCGTATGGAGGAGTAGTTTTCTAGATTGGAAAGATCAAAACTACTAATTTATCTATTATTCATGGATTGTCATTAATAAATTATGCATATAAAAATACATTTTATTGTCCAAAATACTAATTAAAACATATTTTTCATATACATATAAATATTATGTGGAATTCAAGAAACATTTTGTTGTTTGTTGTTTTAAATTGTTTTGTTTGTTTGTGTGTGTGTGTGTGTAATAAAATCCCCATTTTTTATTTAAAAATTCCAACGTGATTTAAGAGTTTCAAATGGACATTACTTCTCAAGAAATTATTATAACATGGTGTTCTATTATGGTTTTCAAAAAGCATTTCTAATTCAGTTTAAAATGTGAAATAAGCTCATACAGAAACAGTGCTAAACTTTTCACTAGCTTCAGTTGCGTTCAATACAATAAAACATTAGAGATAAGACAACTTATACCCTAAACCCTGTCCTTTTTGCCTTCTGTAGAAGAATCTTATATTCAGATGAGGCCTCTTCCACCTCCTTGTCCAATCGAATTACTTCTTTATAACGTCGACAATTTGTCAGTAAGTCATCTATGGGTTTAGCATGAGGATTCTAAGAAGTAATCCATAAGCTAATTTTATCAACAATATACCATATCGTTCATGATCTTAATTGATGTCCAAAATAAAAAGAACAAGTGGCCCATGGGCCTTATAGGTCACCTGAGCATCATGCAACAACTTTCAAAAGATTGAATTTGGTTCATGTTTTTTAGCTAAATCCTATGGCATTCACAATTTTGAAAGAGGCACCATTGCTAATCATAATTATACACTTAGCAATTGTTTAGTTTGTTTACTTAATATGGATAAGCAGGGTAGGGGAACAAAAAAGTATGTCAACTAATCAGTAACATTCAGCAATAATCAGGAGTGCTCCTACCACACATGAACCCCTGACCCTAGATCTACACATTGCACAATTTTTGAAAAGGCACACTTGCTTATCAAAAATGTTTGATTAATACCAAGGACCAGATTTCAAACAATTCCTTTTCAGTATATAAGTAAAGCCCCCTTCCCCATTTTGGTATCCCTGATCCAGGGGCCTTGAAATTCACAATTCTGGAAGAAGAGCCCATCCCATCATAGCTATGTAAATAGTTCATTTTCCTTATTACCCAGGAGTAGAGAAAAAGATTTTCATAGATGTAATGTATTTTCACCATATAATCATTATAGAGCCACATCCTAACACCATAACCCCTGACCCTGGGGCCATAAAATTCACAATTTTGGTAGAAACATTCTTGTTCATCATTACTATGTCCTTAATTAGATTATTTGATACTCAGAAGCAGAGAAGAAGATTTTCAAAGAATTAATGCATTTTCACTACATAATCAATAGAGCCCCGCCCTAGCACCAGAACCCCTGACCCTGGGGCCATGAATTTCACAATTTTGGTAGAAACATTCTTGCTCATCATAACTATGTACTTAGTTAGTTTATTTAATACTCAGGAACAGAGAGGAAGGTTTTCAAGATTTAATGCATTTTCTCTATATTGAATCAATAGAGCCCCGCCCTAGCACCAAAACCCCTGACCCTGGGGCCATGAATTTCATAATTTTGGAAGAGGCACTCTTGCTCATCATAACTATATATGTACTTAGTTAGTTTATTTAATACCTAATAGCAGAGAAGAAGATTTTCAAAGAATTAATGCATTTTCACTATATAATCATTATAGAGCCACATCCTAACACCATAACCCCTGACCCTAGGGCCTTGAAATTCAAAATTTAGGTAGAGGCACTCTTGCTCATCATAACTATTAACTTAATTAGTTTATTTAATACTCAGGAACAGAGAAGAAGATTTTTAAAGAAATAATGCATTTTCACTATATAATCAATAGAGCCCCGCTCTAACACCATAACCCCTGACCCTGGGGCCATATAATTCACAATTTTAGTAGAGGCACTCTTGCTCATCATAACTATGAACTTAATTAGTTTATTTAATACCCAGGAGCAGAGAAGAAGATTTTCAAAGAATTAATGCATTTTTCACGAATCCGGGTCATTTCTCCCCAGTACCTGCTCCGCCTAGGTCATTTCCGCCCAGGTCATCTCTCTCCTGGGTCATTTCTCTCCATTACCCAGGTCATTTCTCTCCACAACCTAGGTCATTTCACTCCAACACAAAAATTATAGTGTAATAAGTTTAATTTTATTAAGTTTTGTTAATTACCATGCTGGATTTAACGCTTACTTTATTAATTATATTTCATATTATTTATTTATTTATTTATTAATTCACACATGTATTTTTTATTTATTTATGGCATCACACATTTATTGTTTATATTATTCATAATTTAAACATTTATGCATTCACTTATTTATTTGAATAATTATTTTTTTTTCATAATTCTTTTATAATTTTATTCATTCCTTTATTTATTAATTTTTTTGTATTAATTAATCAATTGATACAATCTTGAATTAGCTTTTCAAAAGGACAGAGGCACATGATTATTTATTTTTATTCATTAATTCTAAGACTTACTGTCTTTCTCTTTCTAATGGAATTAGCTGCAGAACTGTAGCTCTCTGAAAAATATGTATTGACAGTGCGGTCTGTCAAAAAATAAAAAATCGGAGAGCTACACTTCTGCAGCAATAATGGAATATAAAATAACTTTAAATGCGATAATAGAAATATTTTATTTTAATCTTCTTTCTTTAACAATTAAATTCATTATCAATAAGCCTTCAAGGGAATCTGTTTATTGTCCTGTCATCTGTCGTTTATGGTCTTCATCAGGAATAAATAAATAAATGTTAGAATTTGTAATTGCTGTCTTGCGGTTTTATTGTACCCTACAAAGTGCTGGGTGCATATGTTTATCCGTAAATTGTCAATTTCACAGACTGACAACACAATAGCTCCTTTAGTCTTTAGACAAAAAAATGTCAACTTGTACAAAGATGTGTTCAGCCAGATTATTATATAAATAAGAATTTGTTCCCACTTTTTATTACATTGAATACAAACTCATTTACATGTACTGTAATACTTCCTAGCGATCACAATTTTAGGCAAGATGACTAATCCTAAATGTATGCATTTTCACAATTAAGTAAATTTTAACTTTTTATATTTCATTTTTTCCCCAAATTACATATGTTTTCTCTGTGCAACAGTAGAAGCCCCCCCCCAACATTAACATGTTTATTATAAGAACATATAATTAATGTACTGATGCATGGATTTGTAATTTAAAATGTCTCGATTGTTACAAACATTTTTCTACATTATTTTATCTTGCGTAAATATGTATGTGCATACATGTAAAAGACCTCTTTCTTGATAATAAAACGGAGGTATTGAACACGTCGAAAGATCATTCTAGCTAACATGAGATCGAGTCATATGTCTTTGCCTTTTCAAAAAGCTAGTTCAAGTTTTTGTTATAGTTGGAATATTTTTGTTTGTACTTAAAATTTATGATCTCTGGTATAAAAATGGAAACTGAACGCCATGGATAAAATTCGTATAAAAATGAGATGATCTTTTAAAATTGAATTCAAGAATATGTAAACTTTTAGAAACAGTAGATTATTTGACATCTATTGAGAGTATCAAGATTACAAGTCCTGAACAACATTTTATACAGTCCTGATAATGTATTCTCTATTTCATAAAATATTGTGGTAAACACAGCAGATTACATTATATTAAAAAGGGAGGTGGGCTTAAATAATTTTTCTTAGATTAGATTCATACATGTAAGAATCGTTTTAATTGTGTAATATACTAGTACTTTAAATCACAGGCCTTTGGATCGCTTAAAAAAAATTGTGTTTGCAAAAAATTTTTTTTCAACACCTCAATTTTTTTTTCAGCGATCTAAAGGCCTGTGCTTTAAACATATTAAAATTTACTAGCCATTTCCGGTGAAGTTGTGGAGGTGTCTATTGCCACACCGAGTTAGTTCCTTTTCGATGTCTTTTAATTCATTTTTAAGAGATATTTTTTCCGTTGACATTACATTCCTATTAATTCATGTGGTTTGGCTTCTTTGTTAATCTTGTACCTTGAAAATATTGCATTTTAGTTTTTTTTTTGCATATTGATAGCATTTTTACGTCATTATTTTCTTCACGTTCTTATTATTTATAATTTTATAATATACAATTATTCAAAATAAATATTGGTAAATATTTACATACTTTTACTTGTGTATCTGGTTTCATAATATGAATTTTGAAATATCTTTTATTTTCTAAAAATTATCTACTTTTAGCTGCAGAACTGTAGTTTTCCAAAAAGAAAATGTATTGAACCTACAGTTCAGCAGCTATTATTTTTTTGTCACGGGTATTTTCTCCCTTTTTTCTCCTAAGATCAAAATTGACATATTATAATTTAAACTGTTTTATTTTTTTATTCCAACGTATTTGTATCGCCAAACAAAATCAATCAATAAAAGCAAAATATATTTTTTATTATTTTTCTAAGATTCGAGTTTGATCAAAACTTCATCATCGGCTATGGTAAAAATTAATTATTTTAACAAATGAATTAAGTTTTAATTGAGCTTAAATTTTTCTTTCAAAATTATTACCCTTAACAGAGGAGGCCTCCACGAAGCAAGGGCTGGACAACGGTATCAATTTATTTTCATTAATATCAAATATTAAATTTTCCCCTGTAAATAAAATTCCGACACATTCTCTCGTTCGAATTTTATTGGTCATAAATTGATAAAATTAAGTAACTTTACAAGACAAAAGCTAATAACACAAGAATGGATATATAAATAATTATATAAGACAAGATTAAAAATGGGGTGAAATGACCTAGGTAGGAGAGAGAAATGACCTACCGTGAAATGACCTACCGTGAAATGGTGGGAGGGAGAAATAACCTGGGAGAGAAAAATTTTTAGAGAGAAATGACCTGACACCATTTTTCACTATATAAACAATAGAGCCCCGCCCTAACACCAGAACCCCTGACCCTGGGGCCATGAATTTCAAAATTTTGGTAGAGGACTCAATGCTGATTACAATCATACCAACAGTTTGACTGCTTGATGTCCGGGAGTAAAGAAGAAGATTTTTAAGGATTGCACTAATTTTAGTGGTTTTTGCCCCACCCCTCAGGCCCTAGGGGGGCAGGGACCACGAAATTCACAATTTTTGTTCTCCTTCACCCATAGATGCTATATGCCAAAATTGGTTGTAATTGGTTCAGAGAAGAAGCTGAAAATGTTTAAATGTTAACGCACGACGGACGACGACGGACAAAAACAGATAGCAATAGGTCACCTGAGTTTACTCAGGTGACCTAATAAAGATTACTACTCCCTTTGTACAGTAGTTATGTATTTCTCATGTCAGACTCGCTATCAATTTTTTTTAACACTTGATTCTAAACAATTATCAATAATTTAAGAAAACTAACAAACTAAACTTAATAAACTAACATAAGAAGACATTATGGTTGATAATTTTTTTTAAAAATCCGAATGTTAAACTTTTTTTTTGTATTGACTCTGATACAAATATATTATTGTTCATGCAATGTTAATGTTTTAGGAATACACAATCCCATAATTACCTCAATAAACAGGACATGAACTTGACATTGTCCTTCCTTCTTGATTTCCTGTAATAGTTAAGTTTATATCATCAAACATATAATCATGCAGAAAAATACAATTACTTAAAGTAAGAAAAGGTACAGATAAAACGCTTCCTTTGTGAGGGTGTGTTGAGTGTAATTTGTCAAGCATTGATAATCCTCTAATTTATTTTGTAAAATCTTTGATATATGAAAATGAAAGATAAAATTTAATGTATTTGAAATATTATTTGCAATTTATTGTTTAGATCGAACTTTATACGGATAACGGTATAAAAAAACATTCTTGTTATGGAATCAGAGACTCGTAGCCACAAAGATTTCAACTTAACTTCGAACAAGATGTGTTTGTGAAACACTGTGCGCCCGGTGGCAACAAAGTTCAAAAAAGCAATTTTTAGCAAATAGGTCACAGTCAAGGCCACACGATCATTGTCCTTGGTGGCATTTGAAAGAACTTAATTAGTGGAATATGTATACCAAATATGAAGTCTCTATCTCCTATGATTCAAAAGTTATGGCGAAAGTTCGAAAAATCTATTTTTAGCATATAAAATTGACCTTGGTGTCAGTTGAAAGTACTTAATTGGTAGGGCCTATGCATACCAAATATGAAGTTTCTATCTCTCACGGTTCAAAAGTTATGGCGAAGGATAAAGTTGACAACAGACAGACAAACAGATAAACAGACAAACAGACAGACAGCCTGAGACAGGACAATTAAAACAATATACGCCCCAAATAAATTCCGGTGCATAAAAAATGAGTTTTTTTCCTTACTCTTAATAGCCCGTGTTTATAAATAGAACACAAATATAATCAGAACGTAATCTTTATTTGTCTTGACAAACACAGTTACACTTCTGAGATAAAATCTACAAAATACGATATGATCATGGAAGTGGGTTTTTATCATCTTTAATTTAAGTGAAATTTAAATCCAGCTATATTATTTCTTTCCACTGCACGCATTTTAATTGATACATAAATTAAACACCCCTTTATGATCCGCCTGCAAAAGACAAGTCTATTCATATTAAAAAAAAAAACCGACATTTAATTCTCCGAATTTAAATTTAGGTCAGCAGATTAAAAACAAAAGTATAGTATTAATTTATTTTTATACAATATCTTACTGGCATATAAATAGGTAGTAACTTAATATAAAATGGAAATGAACTCAATTTAATTAAGTTAAAATTGAGCACTTTCGTTTTACATGTAAATATACTAACAAATAATATTATCTGTAGTTAGAAGTATAGTATAGTATTACGTTTTTCTTTTAAATTTATAAATTATCAATCCTTTAACACAATTTGTTTAATAGTATTACAAATATATTTTGAAGATAATCGCAAAAATTGATCTTTTTTTTTCTTTTTTAAGTGCAAAGATCAATATCTACCACAGCTAACTGTGTGTCAAAATAATATAGCCACAGTGTTTGTTAAGGTTAGTCAGCAATATGCTCGCCTATGAGTATTGATACGTATATTATAAACTTCATATGTAGTGATAGAAACAAAACATTTTTTTTTACCTTTGTTCCACTCATTTTGCGTTCTTTTTCTTTAAAACGAACAAACCGAAAGTAGATTTCTTCCGAGTTTACCTACGGAACACCAGTCCTGTTAAAACATTTTTTAAATATTTGAGCTAAAAAAAAATAATAATGATTCGAGATTGCATATAATGAAGATTGCATATATATATGTTATTTACATTCAAAGTTAGAATTTCACCGATTTTGAACTTGAATAACATTACGTCTCTATACTTATTTGTTAAATACTAGGTACATGTACACTGTAAGATGTGAAATCGGTAAATAAATCGGTTATTGTTTTAATTATTTGATATCTTTGAAATTTAAATTGTGAAATTTAAAGAAAAGTCTTATGTTGATATAAAGTAAAATAAAATTCGCAGCGTTGCAACTCACATTGCTTTAAATATGAACGTGGATAACTACATCATGTACATTTTTTTTTTATTTTTTAGAATAATTGTTTAGATAGTCTTACGCGCTGTCGTTTTCACTCATGTTGGGTGACCATAAAGTATTGAGCTATTTTACTGTCATATATTTCTTTAAAACAGCTAGTGTAAAGTACCCCCAAAATGGTGCCTATCAATTTTGCTATGTGTCTTCAAGGCAGTCAAACATCATAAGTGATATTTATTGAATATTAGCAAACAGTACATTGGTTTTTGTAATTCTTTGTCGCCAAGGACGATACCCATTTTTGATGCCCATTATATCATTTTTATTCATTGAAATCCTCCTCCTCATGTGTCTCACAGACATTGGTTGTTGTAAGTTTCACATATTTCAGTAAATATTTCTTCGGGATTCCTAACGAGTTTACATTTATTGGCTGAGTTCGAGGGTAACATGTATAACAAATGGAGATAACGAAAAGTATTCAAGTTCAAAAGTCCATATATATACGTACATAACCTCAAAATAGAAAGTGGAAGATACGAAAAAAAACTAAACTCTGTAGGAGAGCAAACCACCCTTGCAAGAAATGAAAGAATTTGTAGAATGTGCGACATGAACTGTGTGGAAGATGAGATACACTCACTGATTGAATGTCCATTATATAAACATGATAGAGATGACTTTTTTAATATTATTGTTAAAAGTAATAAAAACTTCTATACTTTAACAAATAAAGAAAATTTTTTATGGATTATGTCTAATGAAAATGACATGTTGCTTATCAAGCTGGGTAACTTTTTTAATCAATATCTTTAAAATAAGAAATAGCAATGTTAAACAAAGAAACAAATAAATACAAAAGAGTAATAATGTTTATACTCTAGAAAAAAAAAAAAAAGAAAAAAAGCCTTATATTTACAGTATATTGATTATATATGTTGTAATCCCCAACTGCTGTAACATCATTTATCTTTTTTTAGTTGCTGCTGTCAATTTTGAATTTCTTCTTGTATGTTTTTTTTTTCTTATTACTTGTATGCCCTGATGGGCCCCAAATTGGTATCAATAAATCTTATCTTATCTTATCTTATAGGTCCCATTTTACGAAAATTCTTATTACTTATTTTTATCCATCATTTACAACATATATCATTTTAAAATGAACCTATTTCCTATGAATTTGACCTTTAAGGTGGTGGTAGTATTAACAAATATGTAACTCTTATATAATTCCTGATTCCATTAATAGTGTTACTTTTTATTTATTCGTGTGATGAACATTTTTTTCTATTTATTTTGATTCTGTAGTGCTATGTAACACGAGATTTAAATTTAGGGTTGATAAATAACATTGATTCCTCCAACTTTCCACCATACTTCTCAAATCGACTTCCTTGTTCATTAGTTTATGAGAGTTATCTACCTTTGATCGACTTGCTGTACTAGGCAAATTTAAGGATCCACGACGTACTATATCAACGACACGAGTTTTTTTTTATGGGTCCTTGATTTTATTTCATTCTCAGTAAATTGATATTAAAAGTTTTCTAAATGTGAGAGCTGATTTTGTGGTTTACAATTGGGGGTTGATCAAAAATTTCTTTTTATATTTTTCACTGATAAATATGAAATTAACATGATTATGGTACCTCCTGTGAAGTGGAATTTGAAAGATGTAGAAAGTCTGATATTGATTTGTTTGGAATACATGTACATTATATACCAAAACATAGTTTAATGTCATATTTCCTTTCTTTTTGAGCCGAGGGCTAACATGAGCTTTTCTGATCAAAATTGACGTCTGGCATTCTCCATGTTTTTAAAAACATTTTGTTATTAATACTAACCTGGAAAACGTCACATTTTTCAGACTTCTTCCTTTCCTGAACAAATGGATCATTTTCAACTAAACTTGGCACGGAGTGTCTTTGTGTGCAGGGGATCTTAGCTGCAGAACTGTAAATCGAAGGTTTTTACTACGCGTGAATCTGTAGCTCTCTGTTTTATCTGTCCGAATTTTCTCAAGAGCTACAGTTCTCGACTAAGGGGATCCATGTTTGTTCAAATAAAGGTCCTCTGGGTTGTAGTGTGACCTCAATGGGTGATTTAATTTTTACTTAGAAAAAATCTTGAAAGAGCAATGATATTCATAGAGCCATCCTAAGGCTGTGTACAGTACTTAGTAAAGTCAAGTTTGTTCAAATATAAAATAAACATTATTCAAGTCTTGACTATGCATTTTTGTCAAGATAAGGAAAACCTGGTAATATTTTTTTCAATTTTATTCAAATCATGAAATCTTACGGCTAGGTACGTGCGCAGAGATACAATGGATATTGGACAATCAAAGTTTTACATACGGCGATGTAGAAAAAACGTACAAGAAGGGTCATTCTTCAAAGAAACATCATTCGTGTGAGCGTTGCGACCCATTAATTTTTAAAAAATGTGGTCATATGATGTCAGTAACTATTGTGTAGGTTCATGAGGTTTGGGGTGTCATTAATATTGATATTCCACTGCCCATTATTTACCCACTGAATTGTCAACGGTTTTTCTGTTACTTCCCGATCATCACAAGGAGCACGCAACAGGTGTATGCTAATTCCTCCATGGCACCTGATTCCATCTCTGATGATTTGGAGCTTAATTGAATACTGTTCGTTATCTCAATGTTTCATGGAACTTCACAGGGAATAGCATGCAGCAGGCTCTATAGTAATCTATAGTTTTGATTTTAAAGGATCACTTCATTATAAATAGGTATCTGCCCTTTAGGACCGGGCTTGGGTTTTTTTCTCTACAAAAAGCTTGTAGGTTTCCGTTCTGATTAACGACATAAGGCTAAAAACAAATAAAAATTTGTTTTCTCTAAATCTTTATTTCAGTGAGTAGAGGTAGGAAGAACCCTTTCATTGATTTTCTGAGTTTGTTATCTCCAAATGTAATAATTGATTTTTGTCTTTACTTCTCATTGTGTATAATGGTGATGTCTACCGTCTCTGTAATTCTATTCTTTATGTCTATTTTCCCGTGGATATAATAAAACATGTCATTAATGTGTGAAATTGTATAGCCCTAAATGAAATCCAAGGGAGTACAATAACTGATATATGTAATTAAAATTAATGTGATTAAATTCTAAGGAAATATGTATAATTGAAATTCATCGGAGCTCAATGCTGCGGAGAATTCCTGTATCGAGTAACACAATGTGTTATTCTTGTCCTAGGAGAAAGTGTGCTTATACTGAGGTTCGTTCCGCCTGACTGACAACTGTACATTGGATTGTTACGATTTGATATCTCTTTAGTGTTTCTTATATGAAGAATGAACATGCATAAAGGTTAGATAATTGAAGGAAAAATACACAAGTGTATCAAAAAAAAAATTAAAATAGTCTTTGAAAAGGCGAAATATTAAACTTTAAATGTGTTGTACCAGGTGGATCCGACTTTAAAAAGAAAGTATCCAATGTGTAAAAGTCAGCTCACATATCAACTGAGCTAGTCTGACTATAAAAATCAAAGTACTCAGAAGTACAGAGAGCCGGGCTCATTTACAGAGTAGAATGGATTTCTAACATGAATCACGTTTACATTCTGATGGATACAAACAGGCCAGTCTGGTTCCCTCTCCTGCTTTACCTCGTATGTGTAGAGAACTACGGTAACACTGATTATCAAAAATCCTTACGCTAATGAACTATGTTCTTTGACTTATGAAGTTTTCAAAGGCATTACTACTAATTTTTATTTTATATAGATAAAACTTCGTTTTATTTTTGTTGCTTTATTCAGCGTTTGTATTATCTCAAGCGCGGTTGAGAGTAAGAACTATATTTTTGCACGTAACTTTAAAATGGCGACTATTGGGTCAACATCCTGCCTTAAACAGGATCCCATAAGCCGGCAATTGCTCTTTGAGCAATAAGCCCGGCTAATGAATGTCATAAATTAAAAGCAGATTATGAAAATCAGGTTTCCTTATTTTTTGTAGTTTTTTTGTGAATTTCACCCCAAGGTAGGGGTGCCCCTAAAAAAATCTTATCTTAAATTAGTCCTTACATCCTAACCTATCTAAATATCACAATTTTATTCAGGGGCAGGCCTGCCCTGAAGGACTTCATGGCCAAAATTCATGCAAAAATCAACGCTTTAACTGACAAAATGGTGTTTCGGTCAACTTTGGAGGTTTTTTTGTATTGTTGTAAATAATAAATTTTAGGTATAAAATACAAATTTGAAAAATTGATACATATATATACGATAGAAAACAACAAATAAAGATTGAATTTTAAATATCGCTTTTTCCGGGAAATTGTTCTCTCCTATAGGTCAATTGTTTTGTTAAAGTGAATACATCCTTTAAATTTCAAATTTCTTCTCTTAATTAAAAACTTGAATTCAATTATGTGAAAAATTCCATGCAAACAGCTGTACATCTAGAGGTGCTGCATCGTGGGCAAACCACTGCCAAAATATACAAACCTCTCCAATTCTGGAGAGAGCTAAATATGCGGACTCCGAACCGTGGCTTGGTGATTTGATAAATGTTTGAATACTGCTTACTAGGAAATACTTATGTTAATAATAAAATGTACAAGTCATGTACTAATGTCTTCTGATGATGAAGGTTAGTACAATGTGTACTGATAATCAGAAGATGACTTATCAGCACTATCCGTCCGCGTACACTACATGATGTCTGATTCATCATTGTGAGTATATATTTAAACATTAAAATGCTTTCTTTGTTTGTTTTTACTGGAATTAACGGAAGCAGCTGTTGCAGAAAAAATACATATTGTAATGTATGTAATTTTTTTCTGCAATAGCTGCAACCGTTAATTCCAGTATTAATAAACAAAGAAAGACATTTTATTGTTTATATTTATATCTGTTTGAATATTAATCATTTAAAGTAGGATAAAAAGATTAATTACTGTATTAATGATGCGAACGTCTCTATACGTTTCATTGATGGAACAGCCACTGACCAATCAAGGAATCTGAACAGGCGACATGCCTAATGTAGATCATGCAGTGATTAACGCAATGGGTTTTCTTAAGAAATAAAGGAGAAAATATTCAGTGGATGTAAATATACACTTGTTACACACACACACACACACACTGTCTGACAATATACAGGCACTGAATCAAGTGAGACTGACTCGTTATGACGTCACAATTTATACTCTTTCCAAAGATGACAGTCAATATTAATGAACTCACAGCTGATCGCCTGAGAACAGATAAATGGCTATTTATGACACTTTGATCTTCCATTAAGATGAACAAAATACAGGAAGGGTGGACTTTCATTAAATGCTGAAAAAATAGCTCAAGTAATAAAGACAGACTTTTATGTTTTATTATAAACTCTGGAAATTGTTCGGGAGTTATAAGTTGTAACTAAGGCCCAGGAACGTAGCAACAGGGAGGGGGGTTACCCCGCCCCCCCCCCCGTTTTTTTCCAACCTTACTTTTACTATAGGAAATGTTAATTGAAAGGTTAGTCCCCCCCTACCCACACCCTGTATATTACAGGAAATTGATATCAGGGAAATGATACCCCCACGAAATAGAGTTTTCGAGTTTGGGCAATCCCCCCTTTTGTTTTTTGCTTGTCAACTTTTTCAGGTAGGTCAAAAAAAATCTCTGGCTCCCCCCACCCGACTTTCAAAAACGATACTACGTGGCTGTTAGCGGCAACCCGGTACAGAAAAATTGCTTTGTGTATGACTTCATATACTTTGTAGATTTTGTAGATATATTATAGTGTAAAGATAGATATTCTTATGGATAAACTATGCGTTACATGTAGATACCTGTACATACAATTAAAATTGGTATATAAAAGAATGTAATTTCCTTTCATTGATACACGTTTCCACGGGAGAAGCTACGGGAGGACCTCGAAAAATAACAAAGGAGGCGAAATAAGATAAATACGTGTGGGTGGTGGTATTCCATGGCTGTCCTTATATCTTCCTTCTTCTTCCTTTCCTTTTTAATGGAAATGTCAATAAAGCGAAAATTGATTAATACGTGCTAATTAGAATAGTTGTGGCCGAGATTATAAACACAGGAATATCTGTACTTGATTTTATAACAGTCTCTTATTTCAGAGAACATATAGATATTAATGTCACGGCTCGTAGAGAAAATTGATAGATGCTATAAAGGAGTATATTTTCTGATGTTTTTAATTCAGTTCCTTGAACTGACTTACAGTAGTTTTAATGACTTAAGGTTCCCAGGTGTTACAGATACAGCACAAATTATAAAAAAGAAACAACCCATCAATTCAGACCGGAAATAAAATCATCAAATTGTAAACAAATGTACTATTATTTTACTTAAACCTGTTTTTCAGAATAGATCTAAAACTAGAGCCGAGCTCGTTGCAAAGCAACGAGTAGGTCTTCCGTCGGAGCTGCGGACAGGGAGAAGTGACCTTGAGTCAAGGTCATGTCACTTCTAATGTTAAAGCAATATTTTAAGGGCAGATATCATCTTATATGTTCTACTACTTAAAAAGTGGATAGTAAAGTTATTTTTGCGACCTTGACCTTGACAAAGGTGATGTCAGAGCATATCCCATTTGTGTGCTACTGTGTATTGACAAATTCACACATGTTCTTTCAAACAATGCATCCAGCCAGAACATCTTATCCTAAATGACCTTGATTCAAGGTCATGACACACTCTACATGATTTAAGCTATACTCTTTTTTT